>VZRO01006214.1:282389-302284 GCA_013397915.1 Daphoenositta chrysoptera
TCGGGGGGGCAGAGAGCCCCGGCTGGGGCGTGCGCCGCAGGGACGGCACCCCGGGCCGCGCTCGGGTTTGGGGCTCCCGGGGCGGCCTCGCTGCCGCAGCCCGCGGGGCCAGCGAGGGGCTTGGGGGGGTTGGCTCTGCCAGGGCACGGCCCGAGAGGGATCCGCGACAGGGTGGGCAGCCGGGAGGTGTGGGGGATCCAGCAGCAACGAGAAACGTCTTTTTTTAAAATTTATTTTGTTTTATTATGTTTTGTTTGGGTTTGGTATAGTTGTATATCCCTGGGTGCTTCTCAGGGCCGTGCTGGTGTGGTGGCTGCGGTGAGACGACCCGGGCACGCTTGAGGGCCTTGCAGGACTCAACCTTTTCCTCGTTCGCAGGGCAAGGATGAGTCTGTTCGGATCAACGTCGGGGTTCGGTACCGGCGGTACCAGCATGTTCGGAAGCACGACAGCGGACAACCACAACCCCATGAAGGTGCGTGTGTCAGCCCCCTGTGCTGCCGTGTGTGCTCGTGTGTCACCGCAGGACCTACCGACTCATTCTATAGAAGTAATAAGAGCTCAGTTCACAGTTTCCAAGTGTGGCAAATTTTGTTCTTTCTCCTGTCCTTTATAGGATATTGAAGTAACATCTCCACCTGATGACAGCATATCTTGTTTAGCATTTAGTCCACCAACGCTGCCGGGTAATTTCCTCATTGCAGGATCATGGGCAAATGATGTAAGTATTCTCAGTTAGACATGCAGATGAATGAAGTGCCTAAACTGCAAAATGGGATCCTAAAAGCTTCTGCAGGGCACCTGAAAACCTCACTTGTTGAAGAACTGCAAAATTAATGTCTGGTACCAAGACACTAAGTTTGACATAGTGGATAAATCGTCTACTTTGGCAGCATAAACCCAAAAAGATTAAATTACTGATTAAGTTATCATAACAATTTTTTGTGGTTTGAAGGATGACATCCCAGCTGGCTCAGGCAGGGAGGGAGGATAAATGCGGGAATGTTTTCTAACTGTTGTGTTCTGCTAAACTGAGGGTTAAGGGTTCTCCAGGACAGTGTGGTGAGGGGTTATGGGTTTGCAAGGTACTCTTGAGGTGGAATTGAAGTTGTGGGGTTGAGTTTTGCCTCTACAGGTAAAAGGAACATGAGCAGGAAAAATAAGGTTTCACTAGTTCTGAAAAAAACATGGATTTTGTTGATTCTAACCATACTTTTTATGGGATAAACTAAGGCTGGGGTCTTCAAGACAAGTCTCTTTAAATTCCTGTTAATATGTTAAATCTGCATTTGCTTCTCCTGTTACAGGTTCGCTGCTGGGAAGTTCAGGATAACGGACAGACGATTCCAAAGGCTCAGCAGATGCACACAGGGCCTGTACTAGATGCCTGCTGGAGTGATGTATGTTCTTATTTAAAAACAAATGCACATTTTTTTACCAAAAGTCTAAATAAATTGGTGTATGGTTTGCAGGCAGACAAGTGCCACATGTAGCTGCAGCCCGTGGTTATTGTATAGACTTAAATTGCTGTAAATTTGTGCAAAGTGTGTCCTAATGGGATGGGCTGGCATGGGTGTAAAAAGGCTAAAAGTGAGTTTAAAAGTTAGGAGTGTATTAAAAGCTAGATGAAAGCCAGCACCGTTTGTTCTTTTATGACTCAGTCATAAATAAATTTGATTTTATGTGTCTTCTTTGTCTTGCAATCCCTGTACATGTTACATTGATGTTACATTGTTACTAAAAGAGAATGAGACTTGACAGTTTTCCAATAGAGCCAGTTAATCTCTTGGGTTTATTTTTGTTTTTTAGGATGGGAGTAAAGTATTTACTGCTTCCTGTGATAAAACTGCCAAAATGTGGGATCTCAACAGTAATCAAGCAATTCAGATTGCACAAGTAAGTAAAACCCAAAGTACTAAATGGGTTTTTTTTCTTTTTCTTTTTTTTATTAAAAGCTACCTTTCTAATTTTTATATTTTTGAGATAGTGAAGTGCACCTGAACAGGTCATCAGAGTGATTTAAAAACCCTGTGCACAGTTTCCTCTGTTTTACTTAAGAGAGCTCTTTCCACTGCTGCAGTGATCTCACTAAATCACCCTGCTGCATTAGAGGGGAAAAAGATTTTAAGGAGTCATTTAATTCACTTCGCAACTTCCAGCTTCCTGCTGCAGCAATAACAGGGATTACAATTTACATTTTCGAATTAGAAGTTAATGTCTGTTTGTAATATGTAATTATGGTGACTAGAATTAGTTACCAGTTATAATTTAAGAAGAGAGTTAGTCTCTAATGGTTGCTTCTTGCATGTGTGTTTGTCCTTTCTTTCTTCAGCATGATGCTCCTGTGAAGACTATCCACTGGATTAAAGCACCAAATTACAGCTGTGTGATGACAGGAAGCTGGGATAAAACATTGAAGGTATGATTTTTACCTGAACAAATGGACACAAAGTGTGCTAGTAATCTGTGTATAAAAATAGTTACATGAAGTGAAAATATTTTATTAGGCTCTAATAGCTAATGAACAGCCTCACTTCAGAGAGTTGCACTACTTGGTGCCAGCTATATTCTCTCTCCTGTAGTCATTTTAAATGTATCCTGAGCTCCAAGTGTAAGTTTGTTTATTTCTCTGTTCCCGTCAGTTCTGGGATACCCGTTCACCAACACCTATGATGACACTGCAGCTCCCTGAAAGGTGTTACTGTGCAGATGTGGTAAGTCAGGGTATGTGGTAAACTGGTGCCAGCTGGATAACTGGGAGTAGGAATAAGTTTTGGAGGCTTCTGTAGGACAGTACTGAATACTGTTAGTGTTTGGTCTCTGTGTGACTGTAGTAGTAGGACATAATCTGATCTTCTTGATCAGGCCCTGGAAAATGGGGATTTTCATCATACTAAATACACTTGGTGTCCTTCTAACATCACACAAATCATCCCAAGGACTGAGCTACCCTTAGTTCTGGACACGTTTGTAAACCATTATTGCACTTCACACTGGAAGAGTCAGCTGATAATTAGATTTTTGGTGTGTTTAGTTTCTCAGTGGCAGGGAAAAACTGACTTGTTGTGTTTGAAGATATGTGAATAAATGACCTTTGTTCTTTATCTGCTTCCTATTTCCCTCCCTCTCATTCCTTTAAGTTCTTCAGGGTGTTTTGCCATGCAATTAACACAAATGTTTCTCTTCCAACCTATTTTGCAACCTTATCCAGGTTCATCCTATGGCAGCTGTGGCTACTGCAGAAAGGGGTTTGATAGTTTATCAGTTAGAGAACCAGCCTTCTGAATTTAGAAGAATAGAATCTCCTCTTAAACACCAGGTAAATAATAATATTGGTATTTATACAGATTGTTGACATTCTGGACTTGACATTTTTTGTAAAAACATGCAGTATTTCCACCCCAAGTTATCTTAGCATGGCAATGACCTGGTTTGCCATTGACCTGTTGCTCATCTTCACAAGGATTTAGAAATTTAAATACTGTGGCCCAAATTCTCAACAGAATTTGAGCTATCTCTTGACCTTGTTAGTGATTTTGCTTTACCTGGCATTGATGTCTGTGATGTTTTGTGTCCCTGTGGAAAAGTTCCCTCTGTCTAAAATGCCTTTGTATCTTCCTCAAATTCAGCATCGCTGTGTTGCTATTTTCAAAGACAAAGTGAACAAACCAACCGGATTTGCCCTTGGAAGTATTGAAGGGAGAGTAGCTATTCATTATATCAACCCCCCAAACCCGTAAGTATTTAATAAAACATCCTTTCTTAATTGCTCAGTTCACAATGATGAAAGTAAGAAGCCTTTTTAAAAAAAAATATTAATTTCATTTCCAGTGCAAAAGATAATTTCACTTTTAAATGCCATCGCTCCAATGGAACAAACACATCAGCACCTCAGGACATCTATGCTGTGAGTATCCAGCATGTACCATCTCTCATAAATACATTGTATACTCCTAATGTAAAATTGGCTCTGAATTGTTCTCCTGGACCTTTTATCTTGCCTAAAGTTCTCTTAGACACGTTTAAAGACTTGTCATAGTCATAAGAGGAAAGGCAAGTTTTTATACTTCCCATAAAACAAGTTCTAGATTAGGCTTCTGTTGAATCTTCTTGTCAACAAGTGGAGTTGACACTTGTTACTTTTGCAGATATTGAAACAATATTCATGTAATGGCATTATGCATTGAATTATTAGGTACTAGGCAAAAAAGATGGTGCTTTTCTTGTTGCTTTGGTGGTTCTTCTTTATTCGTTTTTTGTCCAAAAATATATCTGAAAATATTTTTAAAAATTAAGAGTTGTATCTAGTGAAATTTTGTGTATTTAGTCTTGTAGGCTTCAGGACATTGCTGTGAGTGTTCCCATCCCCTGTTGCTGTGTGTGGTGTTTTACATGGTGCTCTGTGTGGTTGTGCAGGTCAATGGGATAGCATTCCACCCTGTCCATGGCACTCTGGCCACAGTGGGGTCTGATGGGAGATTCAGCTTTTGGGATAAAGATGCACGGACAAAGCTAAAAACCTCTGAGCAACTGGACCAGCCAATATCTGCTTGTTGTTTCAACCACAATGGCAATATATTTGCTTATGCTTCCAGCTATGATTGGTCAAAGGTAAGAAAGGTTTAGACTCGTGTTCGTACTTGCAGTTGACAACTAAGACTCTCTTTCTTGTGAGGCTCTTGCTGTTCTTTATAAATAGTAGCTGAATCTTTGATTTCTAAGAAAACTTAAAATGGCCATTTTGGCCACCTGATGAAGTTTAACACTAAAGCTGTGAATTTGTGGAGTTTTAGCTTCAGCTGAACAAGATTGCTAAACGATGGCTTGCAAATGTGAATGAGCAAAATGTAAATTCCCTGATTCAGAGGTTGCTGTGGTTGCTCACACATGTTGTGCCGTGGGCAGTGTCACAGGGCACTGTGGCACCCTAACAGCTTCCCACAGAGCTTGTGAAATGCACATCTCTGCTGCTTGTGCAGGAAAAAAAAAGCTGTGATTGACTGTGAACACCCCAGTGTTTAAATGCCCTGTATTAAATTTTCACTGCCACTCAGTGAGGCTTTTTGGTGGTGCTTATTTATGTATTTCTCTTCCAGACTTAACAATACAGATGCAGCAGAACCACAGCAAACGATAATCTGTGGAAAATCAATGCTTCCTAATAGTTTAAGAAGGGAGGGCAGCAAAGTTAAATGTAGCTAATTTTCATGGTGCTTGGAGGATAATGTTCCTTGTGGTTTTGAGTGAAATGAATGCTCAAATCACATAGAGTAACTCCATTGTATGTCACAAAGGGCAACGTTTTAATTCACTGTATTGTATTTAGTTCTCTGCCCAAAGTATTGGTGCCAGGGCAGATGAATTCTTCAGTTCTGATGCTTGGGTAGACTGCAGTGGTATCTTTCAAATCTGTAAACCAATATTAAGTAGTAAAATCAGTTGGTGCTAAGTACCAACCTCCCTTCCCAGAACCATTTCTTGTCCATAGCGTTGGTAATTTCCAACTTGCATGTTGGGCTTCAGTAGCTTTATTAGTGTTTACTCTCCCTGATTTGGATACTTGGGTATTCATTTGGTAATGTGTATGCAAATGATAGGAATATGCAAAACAGGACATTTGCATCTGCAGCTGGGGAACAGAAAGCTCTGCAGTTGCCTGTAGAACTTGGGCTTCACTTTGAAAAAATGTGACCTTATGTCATTTAAAAGATAGAAAATATCAAGTGAAGCTGGGTGGCCATTAAAGGTTTAGTTTGTTCTCTGCCTAGAATGACATTTAGAAGAAATCATACTGAGTTCTTAGGCTGCATCTGTAAAGTAGAACTTAGAGATATGTGGGGGTTTTTTTATTAAAAATATTTTGTACTTTAAAAATGGATAAAAGTCTCTTAAATTTTACTTTATATGTATAGTTCTTGTAATTGCTTGTTAAAGTAAGCTGTTTTAATCCACCAATGTGCTCCAGTATCTGGTCTTAAAGGCTTTAATATTAAATCTTAATAAACCAAACTAATGGAATATTCATATTCTTACATTTTAAGTAATGCTGATATTTCTTCTTTGAAGAGAGTAAATGTAGATTATTTTTCTTTTTAGGGTCATGAATTCTATAATCCACAGAAGAAAAACTACATTTTTCTGCGAAATGCAGCAGAAGAGCTGAAGCCCAGGAATAAGAAGTAGTGAGTCTGCCCTGAGCTCCTCTGCTTGTTCTGCTCTTCTGCCATCTGTGCCCTGGTGCACCATGGGTCAGTCAACTTTGGATCGCAAACATTTAGCAGGAACTGTAAAAATTACACTAAATGTATTCTGACTTGCTGGAGAAGGTTTTCCAAATTAAATGCTCTGATGTGTATGAGAAAGAGAGGCTCCTATTGACATGACCTAACCACTCTGTTCCACAGCAATAATGAAATTGCAGCAAAATCAACATCTGGGGTAGATATTCCTGCTTTGAAGTGCAACCATTTGTATCTATGGATTTATTTTGTTAGTACTACATTAAAATATGTTAATGATAATAGTTCTGGAGAAGTTGTATAAATACTGTATTTTTTTGTAAGTACTTGGAGAGTCACCAGTAATTCTTCTCAAAGGAGGCTTGTTTTTGTTATTAATAATTCAGGGGTTCTTTCATTGCTTTCTGGTTTTTGAAATGGAAGCATTGTCTGCTGTATGCCAGGAAGAAATGCCTTGCAAATAGTTTTCCCTCCTTTTGTAGATGACTAGGAAGGTATGTAAGGGGCCAACAGCAGTGACAGAAACTCAAGACAGAAGATGGGCCCAGTGCAAACTTTAGATTTTTCTGACTCCTGCAGAAAACATGACTTTTGAGCAATCTGCTATTTTCTAGTTCTGAGGAGAAGTTGCAGTGGTGCCAAGTGGTGAAACAGCTCAGTGACAGAGTTCAGGAACATGAGCAAACCTTTAAAGGTTTTATTCATGACCAAACCAATGTGTGCAAAATCCCTTTGAGCTAAACTGCTTTGAAGCTGACACCATTTAGAATTAAAAGTCGAGTTTTTTACATCTCTCTTAACATGGTTTTATCCTGTAACAGGGTGTTCAGGACTGAAAAAAATATCCGTTTTTGTATTAACTAGAAAGTAGTGCTGGGGAGCTTCATCCTGATCAAAAATGCTGTGAAACAAAACGAGTGGGTCTCTTTCTGACTTGAATCTACCACTGTTTACTTTTAACTAGCCAGTTGTATACATGCCAAAGTTTTCTTTTTGGAAGTGAATGCTTATTATTCCTGTCTAACTATTGTTTGTTTGATAATGACTGAATAAAAAGGGGCTGGGGGGAGCATGTATAGAAATACATGTCATATTGTACAAATTCTCTGTAAAACTGTTATGGTTTAATGCTGATGGTTATGGATTCATGCTACATTTCAAATAAAATTTTTGCTACATGCTTTTTTATATTCAAAAGTTCTGTTATAATAATGTGGGCAAGGTAATGTGCTTCACTTTTAAAAGTTCTTTCACTGTAATTCAGAGACATTTAATGAAAGTCCTTTTCCTCCAGCTGCTTCAGCTGGGAATCCAATGCATTTTCCAACTGCTATTTCACTATGAATGATTCCTGTGGGTTTGCCTCAAAGAATTGGGAGAACTGGTGTGAAAGGCCTTTTGTTTTGTGAGAGTGAATCAAGTTCGTTGCTATTTCAGCAGCCAAATACCTGACAACGTGAGTACAAGTGAATCATAGACTCTTCAAACTCTCTCCAGCCCAGTGTCCTTTCACTCCAGACTTATCCCTGTGTTCATCACTTTTTGCTGGATGGGTATTTCTTGTTTGGTATAGAGGAAAGTCCTTGAAATAGACCCAACTCTGCTTTGTTGAGGGATGATCTTTTTCTGTTTTTTTTCTCAAGACAGTTTTTTTTCCCCTGCTATCTCTATGTTTTATATAGTTTTAGATTACACATTCATGCACTATTTGTTTTCTTTAAGGTAGGAAAGAGTTCCCAGCACTTATATCAATAGCTGGTCATTTGCTCAAACATTTCTTTGGTTTCTGTTGATTTTTTTTCCCCCAAGGTTGTGATTGTTATGCAGCAATGTGGTTGTTACCACGTTTTTCCAGACTCCCCAGTCAACTGAATGCCACCAAGCAACTGCAGGCTCAAGATGAAGTGTATGTGATCACTGATGAGTGCAGAACTCCCACTGGTGTAAACAGGGAAGAATGGAATGTGGCATTGTTTCTTGCTTTGAAAAAATCTCGTTTTGTTTAAATACTTGACAATGTGAATGAGAGAAAAGAGATGAGTTCAGCAGGTGCATTTCCCTGGGATCCCACGGAGTTGCACCTACCTGAGTGGACACTGAGGCCAGCACTGGTGAGTCTTGTTTCACAACACATTGTGTGTTAATATGTTGAGTACTTACTCTGCTGGGCTCAATTTCTTTGTCAGTGAGGCTTCAGAATTATTTAGTCATCACTTGCTACTTGTTCAGACTAATTTTAGAAGAACACAGTTTCCATTATGTTGCTGTGCACATCAGATGTGTTCAGCTGGGAGGAGAGTCAGGCTTTGAACTGAGTTGGTTTCCATTACCCAAGTTAAGAGAACACATTGGCAATTTACTCTTCCCTGGAACTATTGTGAGGTTCTGTTGTAAAGTACATGCAGCTGTATCCCTTCAAGCATCAAAAATAAGTGAGAGTTTATTCACACCATTTGAAATGTTAGTGCATTTCTGGAGATGTATTAACTTGCTATTCTATGGCAGTAACCTGTCCAAAACAACTGAGTGAAGAATACAAGATTCTAACATACCCAAAGCTAACCATAGGAATGCTTGATTTATAAAATAACTTCTTTAGCTTTCAGAAGGTTTGCTGTCAATGTGTTTTATTGCAGGAAAATAATCTTTGGCATAAAGAGCAACCCAGTTAAACCCCTCAAAATGGGAACATTTTACAACATTTTCACATGAGTTCCCTGCTGCTGCTCTCACGTGTCAGTGGTTTTGCACATTGGTTTAATGAAATGTATTTCAGAAAACTAAATAATTGGCAAAGTTTGTCTTCTAAAGCCTTTCATAGATGAAACAAGACATGTTTGCACAATGGCAGGCAGGCAGAATATTGATTTACCATCTGTCACAGGAAATGCAATCCTGAATTGCTGAGTGCTCCAGCTTAGCTCCTAGGCCAAGAAAACTGGTCACTGAGTTGTTCTCCAGGGAGGTGGGGATTGGAGATCGAGCTGGGATTAGGTGTATGTGGGATATTTCAATAAAACTATTGCTTAGGCCTGGCTCACACTAATGGTGAAGAAGTGCTGTTTGCAGATGAGGTGTCTGGGCAGCTGCCCACGATGAGGAATTGTGTCAAATCACTATCACGAGGTTTTACACTATCTGCCCTTTGAAATGATAGAAACCACTACTTTCTAATTTGACTTTTGCAGAGATTAACCTGGGCAAAATGAAATGGCTGTTAATTTTTAAGTCTTCAGGTTGGCTAAGAAAGTGTCATTTGGGCAAGACTGATTTATTTCAAAAATCTTTGCTGCAGATTGACCGTGTAAAGCATTTCCCCAGGGCTGTTCAGCTTTACCAGCCGGGCGAGGATCATCATCTGGAGCTGCAGCACACAGTAATGACTGGAAGGAGTTCAGAACGGGAAGAATTCCCGGGTAACTTTCCCTACCCCGGCAGCTGCAGGATGCAGGGGATGCTGCAGCTGGGAGCCGCTGCTGTAGCTCTGCTGGGGTGCCAGGTGAGGGCAGTGCTGGTGGCTCCTGAGCCCAGCTCTCCCTGCAGCCTGGAGTTCTGCACCGAGCTGGAGTGCCACTGCACCCGTGCTGGAACACAAGCTACAGCTATTTGCAAGTTACCTCAAAATACTCAGAGAACAGAGGAAGATGGAAATAATTTCTAATTTTGAGTTTTTCAGGAGTGTACCTGGTATCCATAAACAAGAACCGAGTTTTAGAACAAACTGTGAGATGCTCCTGTAGCTGCTCAGAGAGACATCTCACCGAGCAGGTCATGGATTTGCTCCCCTTCTCTCACTATCAGGCCCTGAAGGTCCTCTGAACCAAGTCACCCAAACATGTTTCTTCTTCCCCTCGCTGCTGGCCTCAAGGTTCCTGGGCTTCAGGAATTCCTCCCTTCCCTGCTGGCCTTGAAGGTGCTAGGCTCCCAGCCAGCCCAGCGCTGCTGTGAGCCCACACACAGGGAAGTGTAACAGCACCCGGGGCTCTGTCTGTAAAATTATGGAGTCAGAAATCCTCGGGGGAGAACTGGGACCCAAACTGCTGCTGGACAGTGACCTGTGACCCCTCGTGGCCACAGATGCCTCCACTGTCCTCTGCTTCCTCAGGACTGAGTGATTCCTTCTGGGACATGATTTCCAAGTCCATATGATGATTGCTACATTGATACACTAAACCATGAATTAAGATCCTCAGACCTGCAGAGGGTCCAGGCTATAAGAAATTGTATTATAAATTTTGTATTATGCTACTTACAGTTGTACCATACTGATGCTACTTGTAGAAATCCTGTGCCATACTAATCAAAAATTCTGTGCTATGCTAATCAGAATATCCTGCTGAGAAAACCTTGATTGTAAGTACAATTTAGTGTTCTTTATTCTGCCAAAGACCCCTAAAAGAACCCATCTGTCCCCTTAGTGTCAGGTGTAACAGGTGTAATTCAAAAGAAAACAGAACCAGTAATATCTGCAGTGACAGAATGTTGTCTTTGCACACCTCGGGCTGTGAGTGGGAGTTGGTAGAACTGTATTTCATCCTGCAGCTGGTGTTCAAACAGCTGGAAGCCATCTATTTGTATTTCCAGGTAAGCTTAGGTTTATACACAGCAGTGCAGGGCCCATCCTGCTCTCAGCAGCAGCACAGCCATTCCATGAGTGGAAACTGCTGCTGTTCTTCCCTTGCCAGCTCAGAATAAACGGAGCAGCAGCAGCAGCTGGCGGAGGTGCTTTCAGACGTGCTGGGACTGCCATTGTGCAGCGTGTTCTGTGTGCACAGGGAGCAGCCCGTGCTCCCAAGAACAACCCCCTGGGAGCAGAGCCTCTGGAGTGGCAGCCTGGGACACCAGCTACAGGCAGGGTGAGCTGAGAGGGGCCAGGACTGCACAGCCCCAGGTAGGTCTCACTTGATGCGGAATGAGGGGGGTCAGGCTGTGCCAGTTTGATCTCACTCCTTCCTCAGATGCAAAGCCAACTTCCAGGTGTTTGCACCGTTTACCTGCTTCTGAAATGGGGATGGTGCTACATTTGGTAAAAGTGATTCACGTTTTTAGGACTTGGTTGTAAGGTAATATGAGACTGAGGCAGCACCACAAAGGGGACCATGTGCCTTGGGAACACTTGTGCATGGACAGAGCAATTCCTAATGCTTGTGTTGCATCAGTTCTGCAAATGCTTTTTGTTACAGTGCATAAAAGATACAATAGCTGTCAACATCAGCTTTGTAAAGAGAGACCGTTTTCTTCTGTTGACTAATTATCCAGTGAATACATTCAGTTTGGAGAGACACTTTAATAATTTAGCAGGCATGTGCCAGGTAATATAGGAGCTTTTGTCTTACTGGTGGCACAGATCTTGAATTGTGTGTAACCCAATCCCTGGCTTTATGTACTCAAGGAAGTGTTTGGTATAGCTCCTGTATCAAGTGCCACTGAAAAGCAGGCCTAGATAAGAGATTAAGGTAATGCTCTTCCCTGGGCACAGGGAAAGTTTACCCTTTGCTGCCCAGGGTGTCTTTTGCAGGCAATAACTGCTTTATACTTGTGAGGTGTGGATATGCTGAGATCCAACAACGAGTTTGTTGTAGGAATCGAAAAATGCTGGAAACTGCATGTTAAATACCCAGGTCAGCTAAGCCTCTCCTTCTGGGGGTGTATTAACAAGTGCTTTGTAGTTTGATAGGGAATGTTTTCTGTCACTGATGTCTCTTAAATGCAGATCATCAGTTTGCTGGACCAGACAAGGAGAGGGATAATGTTCAGTTCCTGGGAACACTATGAAATAAACCTCAAGGAATGGATTTTCTTCAACCCTTCCCAAGGTACTTCCTCACAGTTGTGCCATCTCCCAGAAAGGTGCAAGCTCAAATGTCCCTTTCTGACCCACTGCCAGCTGGTTCAATCACCTTCCTTTCCTTGCCTACAAAATGCAGCTCACTACTGATCTACAGCAAAGGGAGCCTCATTTGGTTTAGAATATGCCATGATTATTGCACTCAGTGAAGGGCAGAGATAATGCAGCAGCTCAAACTATTCTCAGATGACTAAACTGGAGCTCAAATACAATCCTTACAACCTTTTTTTCTTTGGAAGGACAGCTGTCTGCCATGCTCCTGCTGCAGCAATGGGATTTATATGGAGTCAGGTATCACTTACTGACAGGTAATTGCTTTCTGCAGATACCTGACTCTTTTCCTTGGAGGTCCCCCTTTCCTAAGTAATGTTCATTCTTGGTCTGTAGCAGCAGGGCTGCAGATTGCAGTTGGTTGTTAAGGCATTAATGTTTAATTTATGGAACAGTATCTATATAATTGTAAAGAAGAACATTTGCATTTGTGGAAAACTGTCAGACTTCAAACATGGGTATGCAGCATTTCAGAAACACTTTCACTGGGCTGAAACAGCTTTTCAAAAAACCACAGAAAGATGGCAAATGTCTGTTTCAAGAGAACAGCTTAGCAAAACCTTTTTCATTGAACCCTTCCAGCTTTTGTTCAGCCATTGGCTGCGTGGTGCAGCTGGAGTCATTCTGCAGTGCTGACCTGTGTCTGTCACAATGCCTGAGGTCACCCAGTTCATCCTCTGAGCACCTTTCTTTGGTGGTCCTGCAAACAGCACTAGGGAGGTGAGAGAGAGGCTGATGAAACTCTCCGAACTGTTCTGAACGTGGCTTGGCCCAGGGTAGCATTCCCCACCAGTGACCTGCGTGCTGCTGCCTCGCTCTTACCAGGCCTCCTTATGGACGGTGCTGTCACAGCCACACCTCTGGCAGGGAAACAGAAGAGGGTTTTTTTTCCCTTGTAGGCTGATGAAAATGTTCTTTGAGGTAGGACTGGCCCTGGCGCCCCCAGGCTGACCAAAGGAAACCCACACTCCAAGAGGCAGAGTGGGTTTCCTGATCCAGCACTGATCCATTCACTTCACTCACGAGCTCGACTCCAAAATACAGATCAGCTGATCTCCCAGCCCTTGTGTCCTCCTGAGAATGCCTGGAAAACATCCCCTCTTTATTGCCTTGCACCTTCTCCATGTGCTTACCCCTCGCTAAAGGCACGGTGGGCACTAACTGGGCCGTGTGATTCAGCAGGGAGTGGCCTGCCTTTGTGTCACTGCTCATGTTCAGCTGCTGTCATTGTCCTGTTGCAATGCTGGGGACATCGTGTTGCTGGTGACTGCCTGTTGGTGGCTTTTCCTCATCAGCAAGGACTGCTCCAGCTGACTGGATGTGGGTGTTGGACTGTCAGGACCCCGATGGCATTGCCCAAGGGAGCTTTGACCCTTCCAGTCAGGGATTGTGCTGCCCTGCTGTGGCACCATTGTAACTGGTTTTTTTGTAAAAGGCCCATTTTGGACTTTTTGAGATCATGTAGAAGCTGGAATCATCCTGCCCACATTTCAGTGCAGGTAACTGTGTTTTTCTTTTTAAATACCTTTCCAGGCTCCATGGATAAAGCTTCTGTATCCAAAGCTGATATGTTGGTTTGTTGTCTTGACATTCCAATTGTGTTTATATCCTGTTCAGAGCCACTGCAACGAATCTCTGCTGCCTGGTGTTTAAATAGAGTAGACATGGTAACTAGAAGGCTCTAAGAGTATCAAACAAAACCTTTAATGAAGGTTAATTACCATGCCAATATTTTTTTTCTTTTTGTGTATGGTTTTCTGCACCTGGCCAGGTTCATTGTGGGCATTAAATATCTTCTAAAAGTATCACAACTGGAAAAATGATATCAGAGTAGATGGATTATTTATCTCATTGGATGTGATGTGACAGAAGAGTCTGTATTAGTGAGGACTAAAATACAGCAACCTGGAGAAAAGGACCACCAGGTTAAGGAGGTGATCCATGGGTGAGACCTGGGTGTGCCCACGGGCAGTGGGGTGGAAACTGGGTCTGCCCCAATGCTCTGGATGTGCTCCAGCTCTGGAGTCACTTGTCTTTTCTGTTAATGTCTGTTGTGTCCATACAGCTGTGCTCTACATCCCAGAGCTGAGACATCTCGTTTAATGTTCTTCTGTGTCCTGGCTATTCCCTGGTTGGAGTGGGTGGACAGTTCCTGCTCAGTTTGTGCTACCAGTGTCATGTGCACTCCCAGGAAAAGGTCATGAGATGTGGCCCTGGCAGCTTTGGCAGAGATTGTTAGAAGCCTTCTGGCATTTTCTTTTTTTAAATCAGAAAATACCACTTAGTTTTAACATAACTCCACAAATATTTTGAAAAAAATTAAAATTATTAATGCTGTTTCAAAAGGCCTTATTTTCTGCTTTCTTCCTTTAAAGAATACTAAATTATTTCTTGCTCATTTTAAAACGTAGTTTTATGGTTTTCAAACCTAGAAGGTATGAAGTAACAATTAATATTTTCCCAAAGTACAACATAAAATTGAAATAGCAAAAATATTTGTTTAACTATTTTGAGATGTAGTTTGCATGTTTGACTCAAATGGAATGTTTTTTTCTAAAAAACTTTTTGAGGGAGGAAAACCCTTCTGATAATTAAATCCCAGCCTGAGAGAGATGGGACAATATTTCCATTAAAGAGAGACAGATTTTCTGTGCAGGAATTCAGGAAAGGAGCAGTATCTTTATTGGATGTTGTGTTTAGCAGGTGATGACAAATGGTTTTATCTCCTTGTCTTCTTCTCCCTTCTCCCTGTGCCCTGCCTTTCAGATTTGGGGATACCTGAGCCAGTTCCAGTCTACTCTTCCTCCATGACATCACCAAAGGCAAACCTGAAGAAATGGGCAGTATTTTGGCCTACATATTTAATGTTCTGCTGACATCACCTAATGCTGTCATAGCAGGAGAATGTTTGCTGGATCTCTCTTTATCTTACAGCTCCTGTTCCCCAGTGCTTACTGCCAGTGGAGGAGTTGTGGCAGAAAATCTGGAGAGAAACTTCTGTCCCAGAAACCACCAGGAGTTGTTTGCTTTGTCCTGTTTCTTTTCTTTTTCTAACCCTTTATCATCCCTTTCCTGCCTTCTACGAAGTACAGAAGAAACCAAGATCAGCAAGTGAAGGGTTTCCTGGACTTTTTGCATAATTTAGTTGCAATATGAACATCTGCACTTTTCATTAGTCACTCACTGAGAGGTCAGAGAGACATCATCCCCAAGGTCACAGGAAAGGCAAGGGTTACCATTGCTCTAGGCCAAGACATTACAATACTGACGATGACAAAACTATTTGGCAGAGATGCCAACAATGCCAGAAAACAAGCCACCATCCTAATCAAGGGCAGTATTTTGATTGCTCAGAAAGGCAGCCCAGCTCCCTGCTGTCAGACTGTGACAATCCCCAGCTGGCAGGCCCGGCCCGAGTGGCTGTGTCCCCAGCCCAGGGCCATTCCAGCTCCCCAGAGGGCTTTGCCAAGGCTGGGGAGAGTCTGTACACACACAGCTCCCAGGAGCTGGACCTGGACAAACAGAGAACTGGAGATGGTGGTGGAGAAATTCCCCAAGGGCAGAGTTACCAGCACCAAGAAATGGAGGTGTGACCACTCAGGGTGGCTGCAGCACACCTTCACTTGGTCCACTGCAGCAGCTTTCCTTGCTGGCCTAGTCCTTCCTGGTCCCAAAAAGGTGCTTCATCCTTCCCCTGACACACACGACTGGCACAAGGGCGTGTGCAGGGAAAAGTGCCAAGCTGTGCTCTGAGGAACTCCTGGGAAAGGGTGATGGTGGCACAAAGAGCACAGCAGAACAGTCCTGAACACAGACATTCTCCCTGCTGGCACTTGCAGAGGTGTGAGCAATGTCATGGCACAGCCTCTTAGTTTCCTTGGCCATATTACACCTTTATTTTCATCTAGACTTACATCCAAGGCTTGCAGTGCACTTCCTGTGGCAAGATCCTCCAAGCACTTACAAGCTCTGCAATTTCTCCCCCGAGCCTCTTCTTTTTCAGGAATCGTGTTTGCAGTTACCATGGCTCTGTTTGTCCTTTGCCATGGCCCAGATATGCAATTTTCATTTTGTGAAGGGGCATCAAGTGGGAGGGCAGGAAAGTTTGGGGAAGTAGAATTAGACTTTTAATGACATTTCCTTTAACCACGCTCTCTAACACATGCTTGTGGTCCAGCAGAATTGAGTCAGGTGTCCCATTTGTTGTTCTCTCAGTCCCAGAGTTGCCAATGTGCAGATCCACCTTGTTTTAATGTGGGTTACTTGCACATTAAACCAGGTCACTCTGTGCCCAGTAGAGCTGATGGTCTGCTTGTGTGTAACCAGTGTAGCCAGCAAAAGGAAACAGGGTTCACTCAGCATCCCCAGTTCTGGAATATTCAGAAGAGGAAATAGTCCTATTGGAACATTCCTAGAGAAACCAAAGCCAAAAAGCAGCCCTGACTGGGACATCCTCTGCTCAACTATTTTGTTACAAGTGAAAGAAAACTGATTTTCATTTTTTAATTCTTGTTGCAGCAGCAGCTCTGGGTTAAGCAATGGGTATGGTGTGCTCAGAAAATCTGAGACAGAAGGCCCAGATGCAGAATTTCCTGCTATAACCTAAACCAAATGCCACTGAATGCAGCTCCCCTCAAGATCTCCCTGTTCACAGCCTCGCTGGTGGCCAGCATCCAGACTGAGCATTAGTAAAACTAACAAACCAAACAGTTCCCACAGTAAGTCCCTTGCTCTCCAGTTAACTTATTTAACTGTGGAGCTTCTAAGGGGTATGTTTCATCTGCTGTTGTTGCAATAAGCGGGTATCCATGGCAAAACCCAAGGGCACTGCCCTACAGCCATGAAGTCTTGGCTAAACAGCAGCAGGAACTGAAAAAGGGCACAGCTCCACAGTAGCCCTGCTCCATTTTAAAAATAAAGCCCCTCCGTTTGGTAAGAAATGAAGCAGGTTCTTCAATGGCTTGTAGGTCAGACCTGGGATGTCTCAACTCTGTCCTGTTTTTGTGCTCCCAAAAGCAGAACTTCCTGCCATAATTTGTTTTTCATCCTTTAGGCAGGGACCATTTCCACATGGTTCTGTACCTGGATAGTCTTGCACTGCCACCCTCTCTAGGATTTTCAGTGGAATCCAGTTGGTTTGGTGATCTGCAGCTGCTCCATTCCACCTCCTGGAAAATGCTGCTGAAGTCCACCAGAAGGAGCCTTTGTGTATCAGTTTTGCATAAGCCTCAAGGGATATATTAACATGTAAGTAAATTCCCAGTGAGTCCTCTAAATTGTGTTGAATTATCATAAAATTAATCTTCCCAATCTGAATGAGAATAGGATGTTCTGGATTGGCAAATCCTATACATTAAGGATATGGATGGTTGTACACCCACTGCAAAAGACGACTTTTCTCCCAGCCTCCTCATTGACTGCCTGTGTAGTTTTATTCCTTAATAACTACAAAGGACTAAATGCACCCCTACAATAGCACAGATCTGCATTCCCCTTCTTGCTTGCAGTTTTCTCTCAGATTTCTGCTAAGCATTGTCCTGCCTTCCCCAAGACAGCTTCATACTTTGAGATATGCCCATCTTTGCAGGAGAAAGTTGAAATATATTCTTCTCTTCTCAGGTACTCCTATGGTTGCAGTAAAAGCATAGGGAGGTGTCAGCAAACTGGCTCTGCCAAGCTCCTGCAGCTTTGATCTGATGGCTGGATTTCATCTGTAGGTGTTTTGAGGAGGATGAGTGCTTTTCACAAGAACGAGGCGGAAAAAATAACAGCAAATTAATTAGCTTCCATAAAGTTATCCTTACTCACGTTCTCTTCCCTTTCCTGCTGTGTTCGTGGTAACAGCTCATTACAGCCTGTGTTTGCAAGAGCTGCACCATGAGACGGGAGATTTCATTTCCCGTCCTGCTTTCCAGGATGTGGCAGAACCGAGGCCGCCTCCCCGGCCACGCCAGTGGTACCGGGGGTTTGTGGTGCTCAGCGAGCACAGGTTTAGCCTCAGCTCCTTTCTTCTTCTGTTCTGCCTGTAGAACTCCTGTTCCTGCCTCGAGGGAAGAAGAGGAGCTGGGATTTCTCCTCTGAGAGACGTGGGGCTCGTGTTTGAAGAAGAAAAAAAGCCTGTGCTGATTTCCCCCCCTGACCAGCACAAGCATGGAGAACAGAGATGCTGCTGGTCTCTGGAGAACTCTGCCAGCCCTGCCTGCCCTGCAGAGGAGCCCGAGTCTGGGTGGATGATTTGAACCTTTGCCATCCTTTGGAGCAGAATGGAGCTCTGTAAAAGGACAGTGACCGAATGCCAACGGGGCTGTCATTAGCTCGGGCGGCCCAGGAAGCAGCTGATGTGCAGTTTGTGCTGGAAGCCATGCAGACAGAAGGGGTGACTCGGGGGTGGGGAGGCCCCAGCCCCTGCCTGGAGCCCGACCCCAAAGGTGTGTTCCAGACCTGCTGCTGGGGTGGACCAGGGACAGCTGGTGGCTGCACAGAACACAAAGGCTCCATGGACCATCCATTTGCAGAGGCTGTCAATTGTGCAGTGATGTTGGGTGCTGCTGGCCCAGCTCCATATTTCTTCCACAGCAATCAAAGGAAATGTGCCCTAGTCTTGAAGTCTGGTGCTTCAGGACTGAAAAGCTTAATGGCTTTTCTTGGCTTTTTATTTTCCCTCTTTCTTTTATGAAGCATAGGGTGTTTAGAACTATGGAAGCGGTGCAAGAAAAATATTAATGAATAACTATGGAGTGCAGACATTAATGCATTCCTTTCTCTTGAAATAACTGGCTTTTCTCTGTGGGGTCCATAAGAGAAAAAATGTCTGCAGAGTCTGAACCTGCTGTATAGAAGCCAAAGTAGATGGTGATTTAGAACTTCACTGGCTTGCTTGTTTTTTTTTTTCTCCAAATGTTATCTCTGCATTTATCATGTTGCAAAACCTCTCTTTCTCTGAGAAATGATAAACCTAAGGTACAGGGGCACTTCTTGAGACTCTGGGTGATGGAAACTATGAATGAATAATAATTTTTGGGATCCTCTCCTATAAGGATGTTGGAGGCATCCAACAACTGATGTTGGAGAGGAGGAATTAAAGCATTGCAAGCACCCCACCATCGGAATTCCCCAGTGGTGGGTTCTGAAGTACCAAGCAGCTTTCCAGCTTTTGTTTTCCTGCAGTTATGGAGCAAGGGGTACATGTAGTAAATAAAGGGCTGTGCTGCAGTAACAATTCTCCCAGGTTTGAATCACAGGCCAGGGCTGAAACCTGCAGGTCAGGTCACAGGCAGTGGCACTTCACAGCCTCGTACTTCACAGCAGGAGCTGCCCGTCCTCTGATGGAACAAAACGCAAGAGGAGGACGGTGGAGAAGCCGACTTTTGACTACCAGCAGACACGGGAACGGTGCATCCCTGTCCCCAGAGCCAGGCTGCACGGGTACATGTGGCACAGGTACATGGCCAGGTGCCCGGCGGAGAAGCAGGAGGCTTAAGAACCTGCTTGAGAAAGACAGTTCTGACCCTTTGTTCACCCCTTGCCCCCCTCCCTGGCTGTTCCCCCGTGGCGATTCGGTTCAACACCACCCCTTCTTCCTGCCCTGCCTTCGACCGCGCCTTGGCCACCCTGCGTGCCACACGGGCTGCCGGCGGCCGGACGGCTTTGTCCCCGCGCCCGAGCCTGCCCGGCACCGAGCCCTGCCCGTCGCGATGGTTGCGCAACAGCCGCGGCCCGGCGGGATCTTTGGCGGGCTCGGCGGGCGCGCTCCCCCC
>VZRO01006214.1:302878-324605 GCA_013397915.1 Daphoenositta chrysoptera
CCGGACAGACCCCAGCTACGGCCGGGCGCACCCCCCGGTGCCGGGCACTGCCGAGCCGCCGCCCGTCCCGTCGCTGCCGCGCGGCGCTGGGTGCCGGGCCCGGGGAGGCTGTGCCCGCTGCGGGAGCGAGGGGCTCGGTCAGGACAAAGGCTGGGCTGGGGGCCCGGGAGGAGCCCCCCGTGTTGGCCGAGGCCGTGCCGGTCATTTCAGCACCTCCTGCCCCCTCCCGCCGCCCGTGCGGGGCTCAGCGCGGTCCCGCATCCCGCCCGCAGCTGCCCCGAACTCCTCCGCGCCGGCGCTTTTGGGAAGGGCTCCACCAGCTTCTTAAAAAAGGCTCGGGGAGGAGGTGGAAGGGCAGGGGAAAGCAGCTGGCACCGGCCCAGCGGGGAAAGCGGGCGCGGGGGGAGCCCCCGCTTTGCCATCGGGTCCCAGCAGCCCTTCCCAGCCCGCCGTGCAAGCGGGGCTG
The DNA here is from genome assembly GCA_013397915.1 of Daphoenositta chrysoptera. NCBI lineage: Eukaryota > Metazoa > Chordata > Aves > Passeriformes > Daphoenositta > Daphoenositta chrysoptera. Next base: position 303,345 of record VZRO01006214.1, read on the forward strand.
CACGCAGCGAGCTCAGCTCCCGATTCGGAATAGAACAATAAATAAACTGCACTTAGTGCCTGTTGCTGGAGTGTTTACAAAGCACTGTTGCTACAAACAAGGCTGTGCTCGATTCCAGGTGACCATGGCAGACAGAGCTGCTGCTGAAAGAGCTTGCAAAGACCCAAACCCCATCATTGACGGCAGGAAAGCAAATGTGAACCTGGCGTATTTGGGAGCAAAACCAAGGAGTATTCAAACTGGTGAGGCATCCAGGAGATCCCATCTCTCTCTATTAGAATAACTTGTAAGACAAGGAAACAAGTTCCTCGGGTGGAATCATCTGATCTGATGATGCGCCTTTATCTGTCCCCATAGTTCTGATTGTTGGCTGAGGTCTCTGCCTAGTCCAGTGACCTCTCTGCTGTATCTTCTTTCTCAGCCCTGCTGCACTGATGTTACTCACCAAAGTCCATTTAACCGAGTTAAAGCTGTTTCCTTCCACGGCTGATCCGTTTGCCCGTTACCCTCTTTGTTACATGAGAATTAACAGTAAGATCCACTTCATCATTTCTCCCTTTGGTTTAATGACCACAGTACCCAGTGTGTAAAATAAGGCTTTATACCCCATTGTCTGTTCGATAACAGCACGTTCACACTGGGCTTTCATTATGAATTCCCATCTGCTCCTCGTGCATATCACATATGCATGTTAAATTTAACTTGTTTCTAAATGGGGCTCTGAATTTGCTCACATGCATAGCAGATCAAATGCAAAGACGTGTGGTGTAATTCTGCCTGTGTGTTAAAAGTTGAATGGTACAATGGATGCCATTCATTAATATTTCTTTTTTTTCTGAACCTTTTTTTTTTAGGTTTTACCATAGGTGTGCAGCAGCTACATCCAGCCTTCATTCAGAGACCCTTTGGGTAAGTGGAAATGTTTCCTAACGGTCTGTTTGAAACCAAATTCACAAATCAACTTCCTCATTATTTAAAATGTGTGAGAAAAGCCTTCACCGTCAAGAGTGGACAGTTTCAACAGCTGTTGTTAATGTTCAGAGTACTTCATTTCTGGTGGAGATTTCAGAAGTTTTGTGCATTTGTCAGCTTTAATGTAATTCCCAAAGATCCTTCTTTATCCTCAGTAAATCTTAGTCATAATAAACCCAGTGCTTTGCTCACTGCTTTGCCAACTTCAAGAATTCACAGGAATTCAAATGAATGGAAAATAGTTTCTCTATTATAGTACTTAAGGTGTCAAAACAATTAAGCAAATTCTGTTCTCATGTTTCTCAAATAAGATCCTCTGCTTCCTCTGTGCCGTTTCCCACGTAATAACGCTTAGGATACAGTTTTATCCTAGAAAACAAATTGCATTGGAAACAAAGTCTGTTACTTAATGAAAGTAACATTAGGTCAAAAATTGATTTTGGACAGATGTTATACAAGGCTTGAATAGTCTGCAAAAGTGGGCTTTTGTCTGCTGTTTTCAATAGCTTATACCATCCCTACTCGGTTAGAAAAGTCCTCTTTTTATACATCTAATAGGATCTGGCAGCTGCTCGGCAAAAGACAAGTGTGCTTCACGAGAACAATAGTGACTGTCATACTGCCTTCATTTAACTGTTTAATGATTGATGCAGCTCTTTTTTTACACCATTTCAGAAAGTGAATATTGATAAGGTTTTTTATTATTATTTTCTAAGAGCATTAAGAAAGTAGGTGCATTTTTTAAAGCTTTTGAGCACTGCCCTGTTGTGGTTTTTGTGTGACTCTAATATAAATAGATGGGATTTTGGCCTTTGTCAAACAGCAATACTTCATCCCTTCCCTGCTCTCCGCTCATTTTTTGGGGGGTGTTTTGTTTCTCTCTTTTTTTCTTTTTTTTTTTTTTTTAAGAAAAAAATCTGCTAACAATAAAACTTTCATTCCTCTGCCCTTATGGCTGCAGTTGCCAACTGCCTGGATAATCTCATTCCGATGAGTTTATGGATGTAAGAGGCTGTGTTGCCACAATAGTGCACACCCAGTGAACGTGTGCTGTGTACGGTTCAAACACGCTGCTGTTCGCAAGCGGTTGCCTTGAAGAACATCTGCCATGGAATGAAGAGTCTCCCCCTTTTTGGGGCAAGAGCCACATTAGTCTGCACTGACAAGATGCTGCTTTTTAATAGCTCTCCTTGCATGGGAGCTGCAAGAGCTTTCACAGCCCCCAGAGCAGCAGCAGCACCTTTGAGATGCGAACCCAGAGATTTTTGCATGGGAGTGCAGGAGAGAAGTTGCCAATAAAAGCAGCCTCTGGCAAGTCCTGCCATGCATGGGAACAGAGAGGAGCAAATGGTGCAGCCCGTTAAACTCCTCATGTTGGCAGGAGCACCTTGCAGATTATCTGCAGTTCTCTGGGTGCCCGTCCTACCCAGCAGACGCAGCCCTGGAAAACATTATTTTTTTCCAACAGTTTGCTTTTGGTTTCACATCCAGGGGAGTGTGGGATCGACTGATTACATGTTCCTTGTGATCTAGGCAGTTCCTGTTGCAGTTCTTAGGCATTGGTTTCATCATTAAACCAGCAGAGCTGCAGTTAGCACATACAGCGGAGAACACTATAAATTATTTATCAGTTGCCAAGAGACAGGAACCAGGAGAATGGAGGGCTGGAGGCAGGGGATTATATATCATTATTTGCAAGCATCAGTAAACAGGAATTTCATTGAATTCAGTCATTGCTGCAGCAGAATCACTGGAAATGTGGGTTTTGCAGGATGTGTTTACTTGAGCACCACCTTTACCTGAGCACCACGACTGGGGCTGCTCTGTGGCTTCTGAGCAAAGCCTCAGGTGCTCAGTCGAGCAACAGAGCTTGGCTGCCAGTTCCTTCTTTGTCTCCTCAGCAGACCAACAAAATTAAGAGCCTGCCAGACTTCACTCTTGCACTACCTTGAACCCACAGTTTCCTTGGCCCTCTGTGGGATATGAGGGTAGATGAGGAGTTTATCAGGGTCTGTCCCTGAATCGCTGTTGTCTGTTCGCTCTGGGCCGTGCAGAGTCGATCCTGATCTTTCCCAAAGGAAGCTCCGTGGCTCGGCTGCTTTGCCCCTGGTGTGAGATGTTGCCTGGCTCTTCCTCCTGCAGTTCCTGTCTCTGCAGAGTGTTTGTGCCCAGGGGTTGGCATTGTGGTTTCCAAAAGATGGTTGTTACAGGGCACAGGGTGCTCGGTGCGTGCGCTGGGCTGGGCAGGAATGAATGAAGAGCTGTTAACTGCAGAGCGAGCAGCCAGTCATGTCCCAGCCATCAAACCACAACAGGCAGGTTTGGGTGAAACCTGAAATGAATGGAAACTATGAAAATTACCCAAACAGCACTGAGGATTATTTATAAACTGAAGGCTTCCCCCCCCCAAGTCCCAGACACCTAAATGCAGCTGTAAATATTGCCAGGGCTATGCAGAACAGAAAGAGAAACCACGAGGAGCCTCTCTCCTTCCTCCTGCTGTCCTGGCAGGGGAGGCACTTGCACAGCAGACAGCACGGAGTCAGTAGTAAATCCTGTTTGGAAAAGAAGTTTCTAGCTTGTTGTAACCAGAGATCTTAACAGTAGTGCAAGGCAAAGGATGTGTCTGTGTCAGGGTGACTTGGAGATCCGGCTGCTGAGTTTAGGGAAGCAGCATTCGGCCTGGGGCTCAGCCTGGAGCTTGCAGACTGTGCTTTGCTGGGAGGCACCTGGCAGTGCCAGTGTGTCCCTGCAGCTGCCAGGCTTAGTGATCAGGTGATGTGGCAGAGCTGCTTGGTCCCACCTCTCGGTCCTCTCCTCTGGGACTCGAGCTGGAGGCAGGTTTGAGTCTGTGCAGGGAACGGGGATTCCCTGGTTCTCCTCTGTGCTTGCTGCTGTGGCCACGGGCAGCATATGGCAGATGCATTCCTGTGGCTGTGCCTCAGCGAAGGAGCTATCTGTGTGGGAGATCTACCAGGGGCTGAGTAAGTGACTGAGCTCTTGCAACCATAAAGCTGTCTCTTGTGGCAGGATCCAGCTCTTTCCATAGCTGCACATTGGATGTCGTTGCTCCAGAGACCCCATCCATGTGCAGTTACTTGTTTTGGTGGCCCCCTGCCTCTGGCCCGCATTTGGTCTCTGGCAAAGTCAGAAAGAGTTAAATCTCTTTGAGTTTAAAATTTCATGCATTGATGCTGCTGCAGTTAGGAAGTGAAGAAAGTCCCTCTTTGTGTCAGCCCAGCCTCCCTCGCAGCTGTTTATCCTTAAAATTTCTCTATTGGGTTAAAAATAAAAGGCAACAAACTTTCATCTTTTCTGTGGTTATGCTTATGAGAGGGCGCACGCTGGCCGTGCTGTGCCCAGCCTCTGTCAGCTGGCATCCCCTGCTCCAGCTGCCCACTGCCCACTTCCCCGGAGCTGGAGGCTGCAGGATCCCATCCCACTCCAGCAGGCTCATGTGGATGCAGCACCCAGCACCTGGTGTTATCCTGTGCCAGGAACATGAAAGCTTGGGGGGAAGAGGGGGCATTTCCTAAGAAATGTCCAAATCCATTTTCCAAACGGCTTCAGCTGCTGGTTCTCATGCCTGGTGACTGCTGTTCAGACCAAATGCTTGCCAGTTGGAAAGAAATCCCTTTTTTATTTTTTTATTTTGTAGGTTTTAAGCACAGACGTGTATTTATAAGCAGATCAGACAGCTGTGAGAATTTTCTTGAACATCTACTTCAAGATGGCAAATGCTGGTGTGAGACCCTAGGGTTTGGTGTGCCATTTGTTTTGGGTTTGGGGCACAATTTGCTCGTGTTCTGCCTGTAAAACAATACAAAAGCATTGTGAGTTGAGTGACCTCAACTTGGCCATGTGAATGGTGTGCCAAGCTCAGACCTGTGGCAAGGGACAGGCTCTGGGTGTGGGATCTAAGCCATTCCTGGGCAGCTGGGGCAGAGGCTTGTGTGTGGTGGAGAGACAGGCTGAGCTGGCTCTAGTTTGTCTTTACAGCACGTGGCTTGAGTTGTGCCATCTCCTCCGCGTGATTCCATTGCCTCTGGTGGATTTTCTCTTCATCCTCCTCAGCAGCACAGACCTGAGTCCTTTCCCCTCGGTGCAGGAGCTGGGGAGTGGCAGATCCAAATTTCTCCTGTGCTGCTCTGTCTGGTGCCACGGAGTCCCAATGTGGCAGATTGATGCACACGTCTGAATTTCCAGAGCAGCCCAGCTTGTGCTTGATCTCATGTTTCCTTTGAGCAGCTGCTGGCATATGGGCCCCAACTCGTAGTATTAAGCACATGCCCAGTAATTCCAATGATGAATGCAGCCCTGGGCATCCTGCCCCGGCACTGAGGGCACCAGCCAGGGAACCAGACAGTTGTTGTGCTGATAATTTGGTAGCAAGGACACCGGGTCACTTCTAAATATGACTTTTATGAAGAACTTGTTCCCCACGGATGGGAGCAAGCTACATACCAGAGCTAAATATACTCCATGATCACAAAAGATGAAAAGTCGTGGACCTCGGAGTTAAAACTCAGTCTCCTGTTTCTCAGTCTCCAAGTGCTGTAAACAGGGTCGTGCTGTCCCCTGCAATTTCCCTGTCACCAGCTTTGAGCGTTGGAGCTCTCCTGTGTCAGAGTTGAGCTGCTCTGGCCAAAGCAGCAGAGGCTGGGAAAGCCCCAGGATTCCAGCTTGCAGGAAGGTGTGGAGGGATTAGATTGAGATGTCTGAAATGTTCTACTACAACAAAGACACAACTGCTAGCAGAGATCACAAACTCTTAAAATCGAATTTCTTTTTTGAATGAGAAATTAATTAATTACTTGTTTTATCAAGTGGGCCTTCTTTTATCAAAAAGAGATATTTCATTGCTTCTTCCATAGCTGAAACAGTCTACGTCAAAATACTTCATCTCTCCAAGAAAGGGGTTTTGATAAATCAAATGAGTGGATGGTTTTAATTAAGGGTCAGTGGAAGGTATTGTGTAAAGAAAGAAAGTCTGTTAAAAATTGAACCAGTTGAAAGTAGTCATTGTAAGGTATATGATTCCAAAACTTGTCAGGTACTTCAGAAGATTTTAGAGATGTTTCTGCCATTGATTTTCTCTCAGTTGCAGAAGAAAATTACAGAGCTCAGTCCAAGGCAGAATTCTGGGGCTTCCTGGGTTAATCTGTTGGAGACCCTGGTTTTCCCCACCATCCTACCACGTTCCTCACACTGATGTTGAAGGACTCAGGTTCCTGTCGTGCACTGGTGTGAAGCAGTCCCTGTTTCTTCTGTCAGTTAATTTCTGGTTTGGCTGTGCTGATAACTGGAGAGGGGAGGGGTTTTTCCTTCTCTGGAGAGCTGACTAGTTGCGGATAAACTTCCATGTGGCTTTTTCCTTGGTGCCAGATGGCTCTTGTTTCAGGCAGATGTTATCTCCTGCTACCTGAGTGTTTTTCAGCCTGCTTCTCCAAAACTATTTTTGGTCTGGCCCAGCATGCCTTTGTTTGGGACCGTGGGGTTTTTTTTTTCCTCCTTCCTTTGGGTGTGGGGGAAGCAAGATGCAGAGGATAAAGCTGTTGAGCCTGGCTCTAACTCATGGTGGAGCTCAGCATGTTGATCTCAGACTCCTGGTTGAGCTGAGAAAAAGGATTAGATTTTTATGAGATGTACTCCCACCTTTGGTCTACGCTTTTTTATTTCTTCCTGGTTTTTCCCTGCTGACTGCAGTCTGGGACAGTCATGGCTTGGTGATTGCCACTGGTGTGGTGACATCTCCCAGCAGGGAAGCAGGAAACTCAGTCCTGTACCTGTTTGCACAGGCTGCTGCGTAAATCCTCTCAAAGAGACAGAGGAGGATGAGGAGAAGGCAGACAGGCAAATTAGTTACAAGAGGAGCAGAAATTGTTTTGATTGCTTTGCTATTTTGTGTTTGTGTCGTATTGCAGCAGGTGAGGATAAATCCCATGGAGCTGCAGAGTTCATCCTTGTGTGACTTTGAGCTGGCTGGGATAGCTGGCTGATGAGGCAGAAGCTGTTGACATTTCAGTGCATGTTTAAATCAGCTTTAGCAGGGACATTGCAGGAGCTGGAGGTTTGTCATGTGGTTTAAGCCCAGCCCTGTCAGTGAATGATGAGGGATTGTGGAGTGGTTGGGACACAACCAAGATCTGCACCGAAGTGTTGGTGGATAGACTGGATCCCCTCCTGGAATGAGAGCCCTTGTGGGCAGGCCGGGACCCCCTGGCCATACTCCAGCCTCCTCCTCATGTCTGGGTTGAGAACAGCACCTGAATTTCTCACATTTCTACAGCCTGTCTCCGTGGCTGGGGCCCGTATGATACCTGTGGCCAACCCTGCCTGTACTCCACACACGTTCTCTAAGCGTGTCTCCTCCAGGTGAGTTCTTGCTGGCTTGGGAGTGTCCCTCAGGAACGGTTCCTTGGAGTGTGAGTTACACCAGGATGTGTGCCTGCATCTCCATCTCTGCCGCGGTGCCGTGGCACTGCCAGTGCCAGTGTGGGGTGTGCTTCCCAAAACAGCTCTGAACTCAGGAGCCCACTCCAAAACACACCTTTGGATCTGCAGTGGCTGGAGGTGTCCCATCACCGGGGGCTGTGCTCTGCTGGGTCTGCAGCACCCCAGCACCTCCTGCCATCACGTGCTGTGGCAGTGTGGGTGTCCCTGTGGCAGCTCATGGGTCAGCTCTAGTGGAAATGAAGGCCAAATTCCTGGGGTCAAATGCCAGAATTTGTGCCTTCACTGGCAGACACAAAGGGCTCTGTTTCTTTTATTCTTCAAGGAATAAAAGGCTGGTCGTGGTGGTAGCATTTGTGTGCTGATCTCTGTGAGGCTGCCAAGAGCCCTGTGCCCCTCCTTGTTTCCCAAATGTTTGTGTGATGCCGTGTCCCTCCTGACAGAGGGGTGCAGCTGTCCCCACCTCTTCAGCACTGACAAAAGCAGCTCCCAGCAGGGCTGGCAGAGATCGAGGGGCTCAGGAACTCCCACCTGGTTGCTCTCCCAAACTCATGCAGCTCGCAGGAGCAGCTCATGGCTCATGTGTAGGAAGTCCTGCAGGATGGCAGAGAGCTGAGAAAGTGCAGCTAAAGCACATTTTGGGTGTAAATCTGATACAAAATAGTCAAACATACGAAGTGTCTCTGAGACGAGCATTGCTGGAGAGAGCTGCTGATGAGAGCTCCTTCCTCTTCCTCAGTGTCTGGGGAGAGGTGTGGGACACATTTCCACCTGACTTGTCCCTTCTTCCTGGCTGCCCCCAGCCAGCCCTGCCCTGCTGCTGTGCTGGGGAGACCTGGGTGATGGCAGGTTTTGAAAGGGACTTTTTCATCTGTCTGGAGCCAAGGCTGCTGTCCCTCCTCGCTTCCCCTGATGTGTTTGAGCATCTCCGCCCAGGCCTGCACCAGAACGGGGCCCCTTTTGTTCTGTCCCCCAGCCAAAGCAGGACAGAGCCCGTGTCCCCTCTGCCAGTGGCTCTGTAACCTTCTCTTTTGTTCTGTTTCGATTCTGGCTGCCGGGGCAGCGTGGCGTGGTGCCACACGGTCAGGAGCACGGGCTGGCACCGCCACGGCCCTGCCGGGTCCCTGCTGTCCCTCCTGCTGTCCCTCCTGTGCCACCACCGCCTCTAGGCTTAGGTTTGACCATGCCCCTTGTGTTGGGTGGCCTCTGCCCGTGGTTCGGTGTGGTGCCAGCAGCACCTCGTCCATCTGCTGTTCACAGGATGACTTTGGTGTGTGGTGGCCACGGCTGATCACTTGGTTGATGTTTTATAATCACACCGTGTGTGTTTTTGATGAAGTTCTCTTCTGGCTGGCATCGTGGGGGATGGAGGAAAACTGCAGGGAGGGAGGAAGGGAAAGGCATCTTAAAACACAGATGTGACTCATCCTGTAGAAATTCAGATTAGAGTTTGCTGTTTTCTAGAAAGAGAGCTCCAGAACAGCTTGCTTTTTTAAAATTTATCTCCAGAAAGCTCATCTTCAGAAATAATGGAAGAGGGGGAAATATTTTAAGATTTTCTGTGGATGCTAAGTGTAGCCAGCAGAGAACTTCATCCTACTGCACTGGTTTGTTTTGTTTGTAGCTGCAAGTCATCAGAGTGACCTTACTTTGGGTTGTGTGTTTTGTTTTGATCGATGAGTTGCCATCTGTCCACCTAATTCAGAAGACCAAACTGCATAGTATCTTGACTGAAATTTCTAGCTGAATTACTGAAATCCCACAGACCAAAAGAACCTTCCCTTTTACATTTACATTCTCTTTAGAAGCAGATCCTGGAGCTGCTGAGTGTGATTTTTCAGTGCAGTACCAGCTATGGTGTGTGATGTGTGCTTGTGTATGCACTGGGCTGGTGGGATGGATTTCTGGAAGCAGGGTACAGAAGTACTTTCTGTCTTCCAAGCTAATGGTGCATTTTATTCCAAGTAGCACTGAAAAGCTGCAGTTTTTCCATGCTGAAGGAAAAATGTAGTGCAGGATGTTGCAGATTTGCTGTCTCTGAGCCCACCACGGAGCTGCGATGGAGGCTCTGTACATGAAAGGAAAGGCAACAATGCAGAGTTGTTTGGGATGAGCTGGGAATGGCCACTTGCCCTGCTGGCACCACATCCCCACATGGGCTGTGCCAGCTCTGGAGGGCAGCTGGGTGGCAGCAAGGGACATGGAGGAGCTGCCCAGACACGGTGATGCATTTTTTGTTGCATTTGTGGAGTGATTTTAGCGTTGTTGGGCCCTGGAGTACCAGGAAACCTGGTGGCAGGGTGTGAGGTGCAGGGAGCAGTGACGAACAGCCAGAGCATCCATCCCCAGTCTGGGAAGCAGGATGTTGTCTGAGCTGCTGATCTACCAGGGGGTAGAGCAATAAGCATGGACAGTCTGCTCATGTCATGCCCAAGTGCCTGGGGGTGCCTCTGCAGAGCCCTTCCCCAGGCCCTGGCAGGCCCAGAGAGCAGCATTGCACCTCTGTGTTATTTAAAACAAAATGAAAGAGAAAATCCCCCAGTGGCAGGCGTGAGGAACCTCTGGGTGGGACTAAGCCCTGCTCCAAGAGGTGGCTGCCACTGCCTGGTGTGAGTGTGGGACATGAAGTGCCCTTGGGCTGAGCTGGTGCCTGAGCTCCAGCTCTGATTCAGCTGTGCTGGCCTCAGTTTAGCTCAGAGCTGAACAAAAAGGGATTCAATGCATTTCTGCTGCCTCATCTCATTCTTGTTACCCACGGGGTGATGCTGGGTATGGTGTGTTTATGGACTGAAGGGCTGTGAGGTCCCTCTTGCTGTCCAGGGGTGTCTGTGGCCTCAGAAAAAGGTCTTTCTCTGAATCAAGGGTTGAGGTTCTGCTCACCATCGTCCATCCTCCCTGCTGCCCTGGGCGTGTGGAAGGACCCTGGTTTCAGAGGCAGTGTGGGGAGAGGAGAGCAGTCATTCTCTTGTCATGCAAATTGTCTCAAGCAAAACCAAACTGCATATGGGGGTGGGAAAAGGAGAGAAAACTCGGTTCAGATGAGCACTTGTTCGTGAGAAGCCTTTCTCCTGCCTGAAGAGCAGATTAAACCATCCAGTGCTGGTTGTGAAGCAAGTGGGAACAGCCCTGTGAGTGCTGGGTGGGAGGGACCAGCCCCAGGTGGACCCCAGCACGTTGCAGGTGGTGGCTGAGATTTAGGATGCTCAGGTGGAATGAGGGTAGCCATGTACAGCCCTGTGCCTTGTGAAGAGCCCGTGGGAGGCTTTTAAAAGTGGTTGTGTTTTAAAATGTGCTGTCACACACATCCACATAAAAATCCCCAAAATATTTGAATCTGCATAATCTTTCTGCAGAGTTGTGCCTTGGTTTTTTTTTTTATTTGCCAAAATGAGTTGGGTTTGGAGACAGGGTGGCACAAGCTTTCAGGGATGGCTTTGCTTTATTCTGTGGCCTTTTGTGGTTCAGCAAGCACTGGCCAAAGGGACCTTCTCCACAGGGTGCCCTTTTTGGTGCGTGTGGCTCTGATCTTCCACTGGAACTGTGCCAGTTGCTGGTGTTTAATAACCCTATTTCTTAAACAAGCCCCAGATGTGTCACCCTGCCGCACTCTCCAGGCCATGTGCAATTCCCTGTTTTTTTCTGGCCCATGGCAGTTTGTGTGGATGTGCCTAAAGCTTCAGGTTTGCACAGTTTTTGCCCTTTTTTGAGGCCTGACTTGATGTAGGCCCTTTGGAAAATACAGCCCCTTCATTTTGATGCTTTTTTCCCCCCTCCTTTCCTCCTCATTAGCAGTTTCTAGCAAATTAGTGGGCACTCCTGCATTAATCACCTCCAGGGTCTTTCCATCTAAGGACTTTAATTGACTGTGACATTGTTAAGTTCCTCTCAGCAGCACAGCTACCTCAGGGCAGGGGCCAACCTGGGAGAAGCAGCACTTCTGGACCCTCATGGAAAGGGCAGCAGAGATGCCAGGGGCAGATGTGGCAGCTCATGGACACAGGAGTGTCACTGCCCTGCCAGCTACTGGGAGTGTTACTGGGGGGAAGAAAACAGCATTAGTGTCTCGTGTTTTACAACAAACACCCTGTAGCATTCCCTAAACATCCTGTGTTGTGGAAACATGGTGTAAGTGTGTAGTAACTGATAACACCTGGCAAGCTGGAGAGCCTGGCTGTGCCCAGGGACAGTGGTCATTCCTGGTGGGACATGTGGAGAAAGATGTGTTGTCCCTGGTGGCAGGAGGTGCCCCACAGGGGCTGTGGGTCCTCAGGACCCTCCACCCAGGTTTGGATGGTGGGATGTGGAGGATACAGGAGGCAGAAAGGCTGGCAGGGACAGGCAGGGTGTGTGGGGGCTGAGGACATGAGCTGAGCCAGGGGCTGTATCACGACCTTCCAGGGAGCTCATTTTGGGGAGCAGCAGGCTGGATAGTGGGAGATAGAAGCCATGGGGACCAGGGTGTGTGTATTAGCTGCAGCCCTTGCTTCACCTTGCACTACTCCCACTCAGGGCCTAGGAGTGTTTGCTTTTTGTCCCCACCCCAGGGAGCACCCCTCACTCCAGGGCAGCGCTGCTGGGCAGCACCATTCCCATGGCTGAAGCACGTGAATTTGGGGGGAAGAGGGGATGCGTGCCGACCGGAGAGAAGCCCAACCCCTCCCTGACTCTCTCCCTTTGCCTCCACAGACTCACGCCTCACTATGTTTACCCCCAAGCCATCATCCAGCCCAGCGTGGTGATCCCCACCCCCGTGCAGTCCATCACGTCTCCCTACATCGACTACACGGCCGCCAGCCAAGCCTATTCCCAGTACACCACAGCTGCCTACGACCAGTACCCCTACGCTGCCTCGCCCGCCGCCGGCTTCGTGGGCTACGGCTACACGGGCACGGTGCAGCCGCCGCTGGCCGCCGGCACGCCCGCGGCGCCCGCCACCGCCTTCGTGCAGTACCAGCCGCAGCAGCTGCAGCCCGACCGCATGCAGTGAGGGCCTGCTCGCCTCCCGGACAAGCCCCCACCCTGCAAGGATACGGCTAGGACAGCAAAACAATAAAAAAACAAACAAGCAAACAACAAAAAAATCACCCCGTCCCTTTATCCCCCTTGCGTAGGTGCATATCGATACCTGAGCTATTTATAGTGTTGAGGGCGAACCCAAATCCTTGCAGCCTGACTGTGCTTATGAAAGTGGACTTCTGGTAAGTTTTTTTTTCCTTTTTATTTTTGTTTTTCCTTCAATCTGGACAGATACTGTCTCGAAGATGTTCTGAAAGCGGCTGAAATGTTTCACAGGAAAACTACAGGTTTTTGCACACATCGTGGTCTGCTTCCATCGCCTGTGGTCTTCTGTCCGCCCCCTGCCCCGTCAGCCCTTCCTTCCTCATCCAGCCTACAATCCTCTTATTTACTGGTGAGGTACAGAGGTACTCGGAGAACATGGAAAAAAAGCAATCTTATTTTTTGGTTGTACAAAAACTTTGTAATACTCAGAGATGCCTTACAGAAAAAAAAAAAGCAAAAGAAAAACTATTTTTTAATATTTATTGCGATTTTATTCGCATGAGCTGTGAATTGCAGACAGAAGAATAGTAGTAAGTATCTGCCTTGTTTAATTCTCATTTTACTAAATTATTGTATGTAGGTAAAAGTTCTTAAGTAATTGCTGAATCACTTCAACATGCAAAAGGGAATATTGGCTTGAAGGAGAGCAGAATATTCCTTTAGTCAACGCACTGTACTATTTTCTTATTGTAATTGTTACTCTGTTAAGATTATCTCAAATTTAGGTATATTTTTAAATGCAAAAACCAACCAAGAATACTGAACATTTTGTCTACTTTGGTAGATCTTTTGTTACAATGCTGCAACCTATGGAGACATTTACAGTATTTATGTAAAAGAGATTTGGGGCTGTTGGCCAGCAAGGTTTAGGAGAATATCAGGAGTGGAGCAATAGAGAAAAAGGTGTTATGTCACTGAACAAATGGGTAAATGTAACCTTTTATGCCTGTAATCCAACAGCCAAATAAAGGAAGAGAACAGGCGATGTAAGTTAAGTGCATTTCTACAAAGACAGCAATAAACTATTTTAACTTTTAAAATTACTCGATGCTATTGGTACCATCTTTGCTTGGCTGCAGTGCCTTAGGGAGTATTTCCCAGCCCACCTGGTCTGGCTATGCTGGGCTTCACCCTTGAGTGTGCTGGGGCGGGCTGGGAGCGTGTCCCGTGGGCAGAGCCCCTGCTGCCATCCTGGCAGGTGATGCCACCATCCTGGCAGGTGATGCCACCATCCTGCAGCGTGTCCCACGTGCTGCCCTCCCTCTGCGTGTCCCGAGGCACCTCAGGGGGTTTCTGAGCTCACAGAACCCTGTGGGCTGGTGCCAAGTGCTTCCTCAGGCTGCGTGGAGCAGCGGGTGGGAGGTGCTGCCATCCTGGTGCAGCTCTGGTGGCAGTAGGGACAGATGGGGTCTCATCCCAGAGTTCTCGGGCCGTCACTTTCCTTCTGTAATTTGCTTAGAATAAGTTGGGGGTTATTTTTCTAAAATTGAATCCATCTGAAAGTGAGTGGTCTGCCAGAGCCCTGGCTGGGTTAAGGGGGTTTGCTGAGGGTGTCTCGGGTCCAGCAGAGCCGGGCAGGTGCCAGCAGCAGAGAGGCTCTGGCAGGGTGCTCACACCCCGGAGCCTTCTTCACCACTCTGCTGCTGCATTTGACTTTCCCCAACCAACTTGCTTTAGAAGCTTGGTGTTCAGATTTTGACAGTTACAAACTTAAAGAATCAATTTGTAAAAGTAAATAAAATGACTCTGTTTGATCATGCCAGTTATCTGGTTCATCTCTATAAAGGTCACAGCAGGCCTGGTGCCAGGAAGGGCTGCATTTTTGGCACCAACATCTGCTGCTGTTCCAGGTGGCGATGCCTAAAGCCATCCTGGGGGAAGAGGATGCCGTAGGATGAAAGCAGAGGCAGTTCAGCACTGTGGCTGCCCTGGGGAACCTAACTGCCCACGGTGGGCACGTCTAATGTCATCAGCAGCCCTCGGGGCAAACAGCCCATCTCGATGGATGGAAACAACGCGCTCCTGCCTTGCTTGTGTTGCGTGAGAATGCAGATCCTGGTGGGGCTCTGTTCATCCTGCCCGGGGTTTTGCTTGCAGCCATGTGGGTGACATTTATTTCCTTTTTAAGTAATTACTTTCTGGATCCGCTGTGGGGCTGCCAAAGGAGAAGGAGCCGAGCGCCGCATCCAGCGGGAGCGCAGCCTGGCCCGAGCCCTGCCTTTGAAGTGCTATCGGGGCTGGAGATTATTCAGCAATTCTTCTTCCTCCCTGTCAGGAGTCCTTCTGAGGAGAAGGGAGGGGAGGATTTTTGGACGGAGGGGCTGGGAGCAGCTGGGGAGCACTTGGCCCCAGCCCAGCAGCGTTGAGGTGCCCGTCCCCAGGCAGGGGTGCCTGGCACTGCTGAGCCGGGCTCTTGTCCTTGCTGGGACCCGCATCCCCCCCTCAACGGGGACAACAAGGCTGCTGAAAATCGATTTGTTGTTGAAAAAACCCATGTGTGCAGTGTGCTCTGAAGCAAAAAGAGCGATGATTTTCCATTTAGCTGTCTGATTTCCTGAAAGGTGGCCAAACTGCCAGGAAGCGAGGGCGCAGGCGGCGCTCCCAGCACCCGGCGCTGCCGAGTGCCATTCCTGGATCCTGCTCAGTTTTGCTCCGGGCTCATTTCGAGAAGCAGCCACATCAAAAAACAGCCCAACCTGCCTCCTTCCTGTTTGTGAAAACCCGGCTGTGAAATTGCGGGCGGCCGGGCAGAATAATGAGCTCTGCCATCCTCCTTCCCGGTGGGAGCGGGGCTGTGCTGCCAGGTGGTGCCGGGAGCCTCCAAAAAGGAGCCCAAGCACTTCCCTGCCCCGTGCTAGGCTGGGAAGGTGGGAAGAGCTCAAAGGGTTGCTGTGTTAGCAGGACAAGAGATAAACTGCAGAGTACGAGCAGAGGGGTGTGGGTGAGAGGCAGTGGCTGCCTGGCTCCTGACTGATCAGGGTGGCACAGGGCAAGAGCTTAAATCACTTTGAAATTGCTTAAAAGTATAATTTTTTTTTTGTTTTAGTGCATTGCTAGATGGAGCATCCTCTTCCACCTCCCTGTGTTGTGCCAGCACGAAGGAATCTCACCCTGGGCAGCTCAGCTCTGCTGCAGCCAGGCAGAAGCCAAGGGAGGGGACGAGCAGGGGGGTCACAGTGCTTGTTTTAAAAGCTTCAGGGACCGGGAGGAGCAGCAAGGGCTGGGTGGTTTTGGCAGGGCAGCCCTGGCAGCACCTGGCATCTGCTTGGCAGGTTCCAAGGAGGGGACCAGCTTTGGGGGGCCAGACCTTGTTCTGGACACATCCCCGTGGCCATGCTGGCAGCTGACCTGGCCCAGGCCACCTCTCACAGCTGAGCCCACATGCCCGGTCATTTGCATGACAAATTCAAATCTTTTTTATAGGAAACCATCACACTGGGGCTGTCAGGGGGAGGTTTGGCTTGTGGAGGCTGGGGCATGTGTCACCATAAATACCAGTGCTGGGTGCTGGTCATCCCCTGGACGAGCCCAGCCACACTCTGGCATCATGTCCTGGCATCACCTCCCTTCCCACCACAGCAGCGAGTGGAGACAGCCCTGTACCCCAGGTGGCTGCTGCCAGACCCTCCCCACCCGCCTGCCATGAAAGGGGGTGTCTGGGGTGAGATTTCTGCCCTTTCCAGGCACTCCCTCTGCCTGGGGTGTCCCCTGTCACAGAGGCACAGCCAAGGGCTCTGCTGCCAGCAGAATCTGCTCTTGATAAGGAGCAGGGGGCACCCAGCCCACACCTCTGCGGTGCTGCCCCCGCTGTCCCACGTTATCTGGGGACACTTGGGGACACCCACGGGCTCCTGCCAAGGTCCAGAGCTTTGCAGTGGCACCCCCAGCCAGTGGCCATCCCCAGGATGAGGATGGGGGCACTGGGGACATGGGGGGCATTGCCAGCCCCCACGGCCCACCACCAAAACTTTGCACTGAGAGGGAAAGGCTGAGCACAGGATTTATTTGCATAGTAACTGGGCTGCTGTTGGCACTTACCCTTTAAAACAGAGTTGACAGCAAAATGTTTTTACCCCCTCACATAGAGGGAATGCTAACAGCATCCTTTTTTTTTTTCTCTCTCTTCTGGCTGAAACTTGTTTTTCCCTCCTTTGTGCCTCTCTGAATCCTGCCAGCGTAGAGATTCCCTTGTTCAGAGAGTAAAAAAAGAAAGGGAGGGAAAAAAAAGAAAAATAGAAAAAGAAAAACTTAAGCCTGGGATTAAAAACCATCACTAAAATAGTTTGAATAACAAAGTCAACTGACTGGCCGGGAACCCGGTGAATGCCTGTCACGTACCGCCCTCCGGCCGGGCACGGTCATGTGTTTCACTAGATAGTTCCTGGAAAAGCTTCTGCTCAGCCTGATAGACCTGTGGCTGCTGATACTGCTGCACCCACGCTCCTGGAGGGCTGCGGGAAACTTCCTGACAGGGGGATAAATTGGGGGGAATAAATAAATCTCCCCAGAGGCATTGGGTTTTCTTGGGACCTGAGGTTTTCCAGTCTCAGGGGTCCCAGAATCAGCACCCCCGGGCAGCAGCACCCTCTGTCCTTACTGATGTCTTCAGAAAGGGAATTTATGGTGGGTTTGTGGGGTTTATTTCCCTCCACGAATTTTTGCATAGTTTCAGCTGCATAAAGAATCAAAAAATGGGACCTTGCATGAGATAAAAGCAGAGGGTTTTTACATCCTCCCCCAGGCAGAGCCAACTCAGCCGTGTCAGACACATCATGTGGGGCCATGCCACGATGGAGTGTGTTCTGCAGGGATTTCTACCTAAACCCAAACCCAAATAACTGTTGTTTTATCCTTTTGCCAGCTCCAGCAGCACAAACCTGGAAGCAGAGAGATGTGACAAGGCACAGCAACAGGAATGATGGCTCAGATAAGGCCACACAGTGTGGGAGGGCAATTAAAGACTCAGATTTATTAGCTGTGTGTCCATGCTCGGGAGGCTGATGAAGCAGTTGGAGATGGAAAAGTTGGTAATGGAAAGGTCAGAGATGGAGGCTTGTCAGAGGATGAATTGATGAGCACCCAAAATCCCAGGAGCCAATTTTTAAAAGCATTTGCCCACATAAAACTGGAGACTGTGGCCTTTTGTAAATCAGCCAGGAACATGTCTTGGTTTGAAAATAGCACTGAGCATCTTGTTACATGTTTAACACTCAAAAGATCTTTTAAAATCAGACTCAGCTCACTGGAGTGGCTCCTGTTCATGGATAAACGGGGGGGTCAGTGGGTGCAGACACCCAGGGCTGTTTGTGGTCTCCTGTGGCATCCACTGGTGTGTTTGCATGAGCTGCTGACATGGGAGCACCTTAAACAAACCCCTCAGCATTGCAAAATGAAAGTGAAATGAAATAAATAAGTCATGCCATGAGTCTCCCGTGAGCTGGCTTTAAAATTAGCAGGTTTTAGACATAAACATGGTAGAACGAGCCCTCAGGGGAAGAAAAGCCCTCCAAAAACCACATCCTACCTTCTTTTCAACAGTGTACACTACTCTTTATTTCATGCCACTTTAGTAAGGTAAACTAATTTGGATTCCTGTTTCCAATGAATTTTATATGTAGAAAAACATTTATATTATATACAATATAAATCTGATTAGAAACATGGATGTATGAACAAGCACATGGTTTTTATCAGTAGCTGTGTGTATTCATGTGTGTATGTGAAAGAATACATATAAATGCCTTATTTCAACTGGCATTTTAACTATTATTTCACAAATCCTGGCTCCTGAAGATGCCAGGTGAACCACAGTTTAGAAGATAATTTAAAATGAGAAGCATAACATAACAGCAATGCAACCAGATTTAATGGCTGGTAGCACAAGCTAATCTGGGGCAAAACCATGTCCTGGACTGAGCTCAAGCTTCATCAGACTGGGAAAAACAGTAAAAATATCCCATGCTGATGTGAGAGCCGTGCCTGGAGATGGGGCAGCACCTGGGCACATCCCCCATCCTCTTGCCCACTGCTGCCATACATGCCCAGGCATTTTCCTGTCTGTCTGTGTCTGTCTCTCTGCATTCCCCTATGTCCTCTTCAGTCAGCCAACCACGGGCACTTCAGCCTCAGTCTGCTCAGCCCAGAATACAGATATTTTGGGCATCTGCAATCTGGACGAAAGCTCCAGTCCTGCCAGGAACTCTGCACAGGCTTGAATGGAAAAAAAATAAAAATATCCCACAGAGTTGGGTAAAGGCTGTCAGGCTGCCCCGGCCCCTGTCCCGCAGGCAGGGAGCAGCCCCGGCCCCTCTGCAGCCGCCAGCCGAGACAGAGCCCGCGGGAACGACAATAAATTACATCCAAATGTTTATTCCATTGGCACTGTCCGGGTCATGTGCCTCGTGGAGCTCGAGAGTGCAGGAATATTTTCTTGTAGCTGTCGAATAAACTGCTAGAAATGGTCTCTGAGTAGAGATCCCAGAGGAGGCGGGGGCTGAGACCTGCTTGGATGGATGGGTGGATGGATGGGTGGATGGATGGGTGGATGGGGGGGTGGATGGATGGATGGATGGATGGATGGATGGGTGGGTGGATGGATAGATGGATGGGTGGATGGGTGGATGGATAAGTGGATGGATGGATGGATGGATGGATGGATGGATGGATGGATGGATGGATAAGTGGATGGATGGATGGATGGATGGATGGATGGATGGATGGATGGATGGATGGATGGATGGATGGATGGATGGATGGATGGATGGATGGATGGATGGATGGATGGATGGATGGATGGATGGATGGATGGATGGATGGATGGATGGATGGATGGATGGATGGATGGATGGATGGATGGATGGATGGATGGATGGATGGATGGATGGATGGATGGATGGATGGATGGATGGATGGATGGATGGATGGATGGATGGATGGATGGATGGATGGATGGATGGATGGATGGATGGATGGATGGATGGATGGATGGATGGATGGATGGATGGATGGATGGATGGATGGATGGATGGATGGATGGATGGATGGATGGATGGATGGATGGATGGATGGATGGATGGATGGATGGATGGATGGATGGATGGATGGATGGATGGATGGATGGATGGATGGATGGATGGATGGATGGATGGATGGATGGATGGATGGATGGATGGATGGATGGATGGATGGATGGATGGATGGATGGATGGATGGATGGATGGATGGATGGATGGATGGATGGATGGATGGATGGATAAGTGGATGGGTGGATGGATAAGTGGATGGATACACACACACAGGAGCTGGGCCCAAGTTCAGAGGCCAGGCCAAGAGTTTTGTGCACAGGCACTGGTTTTGGGGACAGGCGTGGGGATGTCTGTGCAAGCAGAGATTGTGGGCATGTCAGGACCTTGGATTTCCCCTCTCATCCTTTGCACACACACAGAATTAACTCTTCCCATCCTCATCAGACACGGTGAGCTCTGGATGTGCAGGGCCCTGAGCTCCAGCACAGCCCCAGCTCTGGTGAGTGTCTGCAGCATGTCCTGGCTGTCACTGTCACTGTCCAGAGATGCTTTAAAAACCCCCACCCCAACCCACCGAGCACAGCCCGAGCCCGCTGCCCCACAGGTCCCAGCACGGTGGTTACAACAGGCTTACTCATTTCTGCAGTGAGTAAGACCGAAAGGGGAGCCCCACAGGGGCAGGACCGGGGGCTGATAAGGAGCAGCTCCCTAATCTCCAGCCCCAGCAGCCGAAAGGGCAAGGGTGATAACTCGCAGAGCCCCCAGCTCCCAGCAGGGCAGGGTGCTTGGAGTGTTTGCAGAGCTGCACCTCCTCACCTCGCAGGGTTTGTCTGCTGGCCCAGCCCAGCCCAGCAGCCCGCGCCCTCCCCGGGCAGCCAGCGGGCTCCGGCGGTGGTGGCAACCCCAGGGCTCACGGCCTGGCCCCCTCAGCTCCTCTGCTCTGGGTGCCTTGAGCTCCTGGGGCATGGCCTTGGGCAAAGGGGCTGCATCATTCGTCTGAGCAATCAACCCTGCTCAGGAAGATCCGAAGTTTAGAAACTGGAGGTAGGGAAGGTCCCAGCTGAGGTCAATCCTCATGCTCTGGGTGACAGCAGGAAGCCAGGAGCACAGCAAAGCTGGCACTCCCCTGATTCAGACCTGGGCTGGGATTTTGGCTCAGATACCCGGGTTTTGCTGGCCGGGTCAGACCCTGTCCGTGCCCATCTCCCGTGGCACACACCCACGGCTGCACCAGCAGCACCCACCGCTGCCGCTCCGCTGGCTCCGTGTCACCTGCCCCCAGCCCCAGGGATCAGCTCCACTGTCCCCTCACCACCCGGGTGCCAAACTGCACATGATAAGCTCTGCTCCATAGCACATTTTTGTCAGAGGCTAGCAAGATAAAATCTTAAAATAGCTCCCCATGACATTCGTCAGGGTCTGTGCCACTGCATTTCCCACACGCTGCAATGCTCCATCCTCCCTCCCCGGCTTCAGCCAGGCACAGCCCTGCAGCACGGCTGGGAGCCCGAAATGCACAGCAGGACGTGCAGAGCTGCCCCTGTCCGGGAGCATCGTGGTCACCAGGCAGCCTGGGACTGAGTGTGACATGGCACTGAGTGTGACATGGGACTGTGTGTGACACGGGACTGTGTGTGAGATGGCACTGAGTGTGACACGGGACTGTGTGTGACATGGGACTGGGTGGGACATGGGACTGAGTGTGACATGGGACTGAGTGTGACATGGCACTGAGTGTGACACGGGACTG
>VZRO01006214.1:325142-356219 GCA_013397915.1 Daphoenositta chrysoptera
TGAGTGTGACACAGCACTGAGTGTGACACTGTACTGAGTGTGACACAGCTCTGAGTGTGACACAGCGCTGAGGGTGACACTGCACTGAGTGTGACACGGCACTGAGCGTGACACGGCACTGAGTGTGACACTGAGCGTGACACGGCACTGCCAGCACTGCGGGCGGACTCTGCTCTGCTCTCAGGGTGCCCCCACTCCCGGACCCGCTGCAGGGCCCCCGTCCCACCCTTGGCCGGCTGCAGGGAGCACCGTGCCCTCTCGGCCTCTCCAGCCTTTGGCTCTGGCCGAGCACCACTTGGCCAAGTCCCCAGCACGGGAACAAAAGCAGAGAGCCCCAGCGGCGGGCCAGGGAGCTGGGGGAGGATGCAGCTCCCTGCTCAGCTCCTCTCCAGCGCTGGAAAGCAGCGGGGCATGGGAGTGAACCACCCCTCGCTGCCTCTGTCGCTCCTGGTGCTGCCCGGGGCTGCCGTGTGCCCTTCAGGGGTGCACTGGTGGCTCTCTCAGGCTGGGTGCCAAGGGCAAGACTGGGGTGCCAGCATCTCCTCCTGGAAAGGCCACTTTCAGCTCTTTCCTTGCAGGGTGAACCCGCTTCTTTAACCCCTCTGGTGCCAGCTGGCCAGCGCTGTGCCCTGGCCGTGGTCCCTGGGCCCTCACAGTGCTGCCAAGCGAGTGGCATTCAAAGCTTTAGCCTTTCCCAGCTTTTAGGCACATGCTCCAACTCTCCCTTATTTTGTGTTTAGTTTTGGGCAGCCAATATCACGTCATAGTTAAAGGCGCAGCTTCAATTCATATCTATCTTGATTTATTTTTTTTTAATGAAAAACAAGATTAAAAATAGTCATCAGAGAAAACAAACATTGTAATGCCCACACAGATTTTTTAAAAACAATTTCGAAAATGCCCATGAGAGCCACTGCTTTTAAGTGTTGGAGAATCACAGTGGAGACTTTGCAGTGCAGACATGGCTCTAAGGAAATGAAGCATTTTATAACGAGGGGAAGACATGGTGCAGGTGTTACTGAACCACGAGCCCCAGCCCCTTCCACTGCACCTGGCTCACACCTGGCTGGGGGCAGGTGGCTCTGCAGAGACACGCTGGGGTTACTGGGGAAGTCCTGCTGGCATCTCCTGGCCATGCCAAGGAAAAGCATTCCATTTTCTCTGTCCTGTGCCTGGGAGGGGCTTACGAACCTCCCCAGCTCAGTGTCACCTTCAGTCTCAGCCAGTCACAGCCCAGGCTGTTACAGCACACCAGGCTCATTCCTTTATTCACGATCCTAATCCTTTTATTCATGATATGGGTAGTAAAAGCAGATGAGCTCACTCCAATTACCTCATGGCCCTAGAACAAGCATTTTTCTCCCAGCTCATGGTGCAGACAATGGTGGGGGACAGTGGGGGACAGTGGGGGACAGTGGCATGCCACCAAGACCCCACCAGCACGGTGGCTCTTCGCCTCTCTACCACACATGGTACCCGTGTGAGGCCAGTGCCTCACAGAAGGGCCAGGTGCCTCTGGTTCCCCTGTGTGCCACAGGACAGAGCCAGGCTGGGGACAAGCGAGCCCCGAGCTCACAGGGATGTCACCTGTGCCCAAGGGATCCTGGGCTGCTAGAGGCCCTTAGCTGAGGAGCCAGCAGAGCCCACATCGACTTGAACTTGACTCTGCGGGCTGGATGGGGCTTTTGGGGGGCTGTTTAGAGTTGTTAAGGGTTTTCCCCAGCCTCCACGGCCTCGCTGCCCTCCCTCAGGGACACCAGCAAAGCCCCAGGGACCCACGTGCTTTGGGGAGCAGCGATGCAGCACCGCTCACGGCCCTGCTGAGTTTGGGACAGTGACCCTGTGTGACATGAGCTGCATGGAGAAAGGGACGTTCCCTCCGTGGGGGCAGATTGTGCCAGCACCCAGCAGCCACCCAGGGAGGCAGAGAGGCTGCACCCCCATTTGACCACAGGGCTGCAGAACCAGTGGGGATCTTCCCAGCACAGCTCAAGGGTTTGCCTGAAGCCCCTTTTCAAAAGCTGATTCACCCCCAGCTTTAACCAGATCTCTGCACGTCGGAGTGCAGCCGCCCACTGGGCCTCCTCATGGGGCACAAGGATGAGTGCTGAGGCCAGGGCGGAGCTCAGCTCAGAGGAAAACCACTCTGGAGAGATGCAACCTCTCTGGAAAACAGTTTTTTACCACAGCTCCCTGTGGGCAGAGCACAGGCAGCACCACTGCCTCACCCAGCCCGTGCTGCCAGAGCACATGGCACAGGTTTGGCTCTGCCCATGGAAATGACAGCGTGGCATCACTGCCCGCGTGGGAAGGGCTCAGCTGTGTCCCCTTGGTGCCCCTGGACGCTCTGTAAATACCGGCAGGATTTTCTTAGCAGCACGAAATGCACATCTGCTCATGCAAAGCTGCGGGCTGCCCGGGGAGCAGGCAGGTCGCTGCCATGCACGGGTGCCTCCCCGGCATGGGCCAGCCCCCCAGCTCGAACTTTTGGCCTGAAAGGGCTTCCTGCACCCAAAACAGCCACCCCTGCTCCTCTTCTTGCCCAGAGAGCCCGGGCTGAGCCGCAGCCCTCAGCAGGGTGGGCAGCAAAGAAGCAGCTCTGTGTCACCCAGGGAGAGCCCCCAGCCCTGCAGCTCTGCTCTCCCGGCAGGCTCGTGGAGATAAGGATGGAGGATGATCCCTTTGTGCTGTCATCACGACAACATAAAGCCCGACTGCTTCCAATACCGTTTTTTCCCTTAATTGTTCTATTTCCATGCGCCTGTGCACGCCCAGCTCTTGCCAGAAAAGCCAAGTGCTGATCATTGTCAGATGGTTCACACAGAGGTTTCTGTTTTGTTTTGTTTTTTCAAGGATCTAAGATGATCGGGGGATGGAGACAACTTTTGTCCTCTGCTTAAAATAATTCGAGCTTTCCACTGTCTACGCCAGGCTCAAGCAGGCATTTGCATAACAAATGAGCTTCTCCCCACACTTCAACCCGGGGTGACCCCTGCAACTCTTGCACGAGGTGGCTCCATCTCCTTCTTTATCTACATCTCCATCATCTCCATCATCTCCATCATCTCCATCTCAGCCCTGAATCTGGGGAATGGAGGGCATGGAGAGGGTTGTAAGTTTTTGGCACTTTTGTCAGTCAAGACACGAAACAGCCTCTGGAACATTTCACCAGTAAAACATTTGCTTGGTGACCAGCAAATAATTCCAGGCATCTTTTATCTTGCTGTAAAAATGCCACAAAGCAGCTGATTAGTGGAGGTTTCTCTCCAAGCTAAAACCTGTTGACAGCAGGACCAAACACTGACTTTCCCGTTATCAGCAGGAATGGCCTCTCTGTGCTGGGCATTCTCCAGGCAGTGATGGACAAGCACAAGGCTCAGCTCTGAGAGCCTGTTTGGGTGCAGAAAAACCAAGCAAAGCCCTGGAAGTTTCACTGAATTTTTGTTTCACCCCTGAGACAGATTAACACTTTGCTAGTTCAGATGGATAAATGACACTATTGCTATTTAAACCAATTTCCTCGCAGAGTGTTCCAGAGAACACCTGCTGCAAGGGCTGAGGTCACGATTTCCAGCCCAGCAAGAAGATAAAGCTGCTGCCAGAGCCCATGGCCAGACCTGCTTCGTGCAGAACCACATCACCTCAGCCTCTCTGCCAAGAAACTGGAGGAATTTTCCAGTTCCCATTCTCCTTCTGGGAGGGAGAAAGAGGGGGAGTAAAGCTTACGTACCTTCATGAAGCTCTGAGAGGCATCAGGAGGGTTTTCGTGAGAAACTGAATGGAAGAAAACATTATCAGAGCCCAAATGCCCCATTAATTATACCAGAATATCATTCTGGGGAGAAGGGGAGTTCCAGCAGTCCTGCAACAACCTTCTTAGACAATGACTGAAAAAAAGGTTGCAGTTACTCATTTTGAAATGAGTTTTTGATAGGGTTAGATTTTTTTTGCATGACAACACACTGTGGGTACACAATTAAAAAATGAATCCGTGACCAGTCAGAAACATTCATCCCTCCCTTTTTCTTTTAGAGTAAACTCTGAAATCTGGATTTTTTATTTTTTTTTTACGGAATTGTAATTATAGAGCAAACCTCCAGAAGCCTTTGCAACATTAAACATCTGAATTCTGCACCAGATTCTTCCTGGGCAGCCCCCTGATATCAGTGCGTCACTGCAGCCCCCACAGCTCCAGGTGGAGGGCACACATCCCTCCTCCAGCCTGTGTTTCCCAGCATGGGAGATGCTGCTCACAGCTCCTGGAGACCAGGCAGCAAATGCTTAACACAAGCTTTGAGATTCAACCAGCCTGGGCTGTGTCTTTCCACAGCAAACTCAGAGCATGGCAAAGTGAGGTGCGAGATAAAATCCCAGAGAAATTCTCCTGAGTCATTTTTCTTACCTCTGTGGGTTTGGGATGTGTTTTGGTGGGCCCTATCAGGCTAGAGCCATGTGTACCCCTCCTCCTGTGTGCTGCAGGATTGTTCATCCCCTCCGAAGGAGCAGAGCTCAGGGCAGGCCTCTCCAGCAATCCCTGGATTGGCAGTGCTGCCCTCAGCCCTGAGCACGGTTTTTTGGGGTTTTTTGTGGTTTCCTGGCACAGGCTCAGAGCAAACCCCGTGTGTCCCCAGGCTCTCCCGACCCACCTGCTGCCTGAGGGGTGTTTCAAACATCAGCCTGAGCTGCTGCTCTCTCCACTTCACCACAAAACCATCCTCCTTTACATTCAAACCCCCCATCTCAGCAGCTCCGCCGGGCACTGGCAGGAGACACCAACGCACTTCTTAGTGCCCGGGCTGGCAGCCCCGAGCAGGGCAGGACAGGTCCCCCGGGCTCACCACGGCTCCCAGTCCAACCTGCTGGGCTGCTTTGGGTTTTGTTCAGCTCCATCAAAGCCTCAGAGACACCATATGGCTCCCGGGGATGTTCCTCCGCAGGATCTGGTTTGCAGCACAGGAGTTGTGCCTGGCAGAGGCAGCGGAGCAGCTCCCCCCACCCTGTTCCAGAGTGCCCGGGGGTGACAAATGGCTCTGATGGCACCAGGGTGTTCCCAGCCCACGCCAGTGCCCAAAGCATGGAAAATACATTCCAGTTCCTCGGGGTGCTGTCCCAGGGACTGCTGTGTCTGTCCCAGCGGAATGGGGAAGGGGAAGCTCTACCTGGGTTTGTGGAGGGTTCTGTTGTGGGTTGGAGGCACAGGTGGGGATGGCAGTGGGAGCCAGGATGTTTCTCCTGGGAGCTGCCCGAGCTGCCTCCACTGCTGCACAGGCCCCAGGGATGGAGAGGCCAGGAGAAGTTTGCCCTCAGGCCAAAAGAGCCTCCAGCTTCCTTCTCTCGCTTCCATCCCTCCCTGCCTTCCTTCTCCCAGGTGTTTTGAGAAGCTCATTCCCAAAAACCGGTCTCATCCCGGCTCAACCAGGCTCAAGCACCACCAGACCTCTTTTCTTGGGGCACCATCTCCAAACAGTGCACCCTCCTCATGTCCCCTCCCGACCCAGTGCCAGCAGGTGACAAATCCTGCAGCTCCGGGACGTGCTCCCCGCAGGTACCAGTGGCCGTTCCACCCGTCACCGGCTGAAAAGAGAACAAAAACAGCAACAAAAGACCAACAAATAGTTGACTCTGTTCCCAGGCAAATAAAAAAGAATGGGTTTGGATCGTCACTGCTGTCCCTTTGTTTACCGAATGCAGTAACAAAAACGGCCAGGAAAGAAAAAAAATGTGTTCTCTGATAGCAACGATTTATTGTGGGCGAAGCAGGCTGGGACATGCCCCAGGGAAGGAGGGTCAGGCTCCGTGCGGATCTGCTGGGGACTGGAAATAAACGTGCCCAAAAGCACTTAAAAAAACCTGAAAGGACCAGCCCTGATTGCAGCAGTTAGAAGTGATATATTCTTGGCATGGAAACAAAAAGCAAATTCATAGCAGGTTTGGAGCTGATCTTACTGGCTTACATGGGATTTTATACTTAGGTAATTCTATTGTTGGCTGGAGCTACCTGATTTATGCCTGAATAAGGTCCTGATCCTGCAAACATTTACTGATGTACTTCAGTTTTACCTTTGCCCCAAGACATCCTACTGATTTCCCTGCAGTGAGGGTAGTGCCTGTCTGCAGGGCTGGGGCCTTCGTAGAGGAAAATCTGTGTCGTAATGCCTGAAATGAAGAGGAAATTTTGCAGTGAGACACGGACTCCCCCAGGCTGTGGTCATCCCCCAGGCAGGACATCCAAAACTGCCCGTGCAGCCCCTGTAACCCCCGAGATTCGGGAAGCAGTGGGGGAACATCCTTGGCACGAACCTGCAGCTGCACGGAGCTCTGAGTCTCTGCAACACATAGAGCAGCAGGGCAACCCCGAGTTTACTCTCATGACCCCCTCTCCCCAGGGCAGACCCTCCGAACGGGCTGCTAAACCTGCCGGGAGCCATTGGGACTGTCTGTTTCCATTCAAGAAAATGGCGTTTATTGTCAAAACCACCATGTTTATCCTGTAAGGTGAAAGAAATAGATGAATCCATCCAACACTGTCCTTTGGCAGAGAAACCACTGGGTTTGCTTCAAAGTGAGCAGGAGAATAGAAACCTGTCTGAGGCGAGAGGAGGAGAAGCTCTGCGCTCCCCGACCTCGGCACCCCGGCCAGCGAGCGTGTCCGGCCGCGCTGCCGCTCTCATGCCCCTCACATGCTGCTAAACCAGGCAAACCAAATAAAAAGGGGCTGCGAGCCTCGGAGCAGCTGCTTTCCTCAGCGCCGCTGCCAAGCCTCCCCGAGAGCGCGGCTCTTCCCCGGCGCAGGGCAGAATTAATTTGCTTTACAATGGGCTCGGCGGGCAGGCGGGTGCGAGCCGCAGCCCGGGGGCAGCGCGGGCAGCCGGGGGCACCGCCTGGAGCCAGCCCCGAGGCTGGGGGGCACCCCGAGCACCCCCCTGCACCAACCCCTGCCGGCTCCTGGGGGACACTTGGCGTCAGTGCCACCCCCCAGTCCGGGCATCGCCACCAGCGGCTGCTTGTGGACCTCGGGGCGCCCCAGGTGCCACACACGAGCTGGGGGATCTCTGTCCCCCAAAACACACCCGGCAAAGGGTGCCAGCAGCAGGGGCAGGGCTGTGTCCAGAGCCTGCCCTCACCCCACAGCCCCAGCGCTGCTGGGTGTTGTGTCCAGCGAGCTGCAGGACACTGCCACGACCACACAGATGGGCCACTCAGAGGTGCTGCACCGTGTCCGATGGGGCTGCAGGACTGCAGACAGCACCCAAAGGCACTTCCAGAGCAGCTCCTCTGAAATGGGCTTTGTTTATGCTGTAGCAGCCCGGAGAAATGAATATCGCCTGCCCAGAAAGATTTAAATATACATAAAATTAGAAGGAGGAAGTGTTAGCTAAAATTTCATACTTCTGCAAGGCAGACGGTTCGTTAGCAGTACTTTAATGAGGCTCTAACCTCACTTAATGCTTTTATTAATGCTCGCTGCTTACTGAGTGCCAACTGCTTGGCTCCTCTCCGACAGCCCGGCTGGTCCACAAAGAGAGGGGTTGAGGGGTCCTTTGATGCAAAACGTGAGCACATTTCCCCCAGAGCCAGGACAAACGACAGTTGGCGAGATGAGACAGCCCCGGAGCCGGCAGATGGTGCCCAGAGCAGGCGAGGCAGCGAGAGCAGGGTGGGCAGGAGGGGACACGGGAGGGAACAAGGGAAGGGAGGAGAGGAGGTGCCAGTAATGCCATGGACGCTGCTCCTGCTGGCCGCAGCCGGGTCAGCACGAGGGTCAGGCAATGAGCAGTGACAGGACACCAAGGATGGATGTGCTGGGATTTGGTGACAATGGCAGGCATGGGGAGGTGCAGGATGCAGGAGGGAGGTCCCAGTGGCTCGGCACTCAGCCTGCTCCCCCTGTTCTACTGCTGCAGATATCTCGTGTGCTTTGAGGCCAAAGCTGCACCCAGATCTCACCAGAGACCCTCTCTGGTCAAATGTGAGCCCTTACTCCAACAAACTCCCAAACACCCAGGGCACCCATACCCCAAAATCCCCAGTGTGACTGTGGAGGGAGAAGCTGTGCCTTTGAGGTGCTGCCAGCCCTGTTGCAGAGCTGATCCAACCAAAGGAAAACCGGGAGAGGATGGAGTCCCTCCTCCAGCCGCTCTGCCCTGCCGTGCCCTTGTCCATGCCCCTGTTGGCTGCAGAGGGGAGGAAGGGACACCACCTGCTCGTGGAGCTCACCTGCTCGTGGGGCGATGCCCAGGCACCCTGAGCACACCTTTCGGACGTGGCTGTGGCCAGAAGGACAAGGATCACCCCAGCAGCTGCTGGGACACTCCCCCACACCTCCTGGGAGCCGAGGTGAGCATATGCCGTACGCTTCTCCTCCTGTTCCTCGAAACACTCTGAATAGAGGGATTAAAAACCACCCCTCGCAGCCTGAAACAACAGAGCCAAGGCTCGGGCTGATATTCCAGCACAGAGAACAGGTGGGTGCTGCACCCGTGCTGGGCAGGAGTGGGAACAGCTTGTGGGAGCCTGGCCCTGGCTCTGCCTGCCGGGCCAGCCCTCCCAGGACGTGCCAAGTGGAATCCCGTGCCCGTCCTGGAATCACAGCACAGAGCAAGAGCCACAAGGAGCTGGGGCTGCTGCCCCACCATCGCCCACCGACGGCTGCAGAGGCAACCGGCGAGTCCTCGGCAAAGAAAGTTCAGCTTTGTACCATAATCTACTGAAATTGGCTTTCGTGTCATTGTAAAAAAAAAAGGGGAAGAGTATCCAGAGAAAAGAGGAAAGCAGCAGGCTGCCAGGGCACAGTGATGGGTGAAACACAGGGCAGAGGCAGGAGTGACCAGGGAGAAAAGCTCCTGTGCTCAGTGCATTCTGCCCAACCTGCTATGCAAAACTACCAAACTGCGAAGTCTCTGGACTAGAAAATTCACAACATTTTTTTTTTCTCCACGTAAAACTGACAGATTCAAAGCCAAACATGGAAATATCTCAGGGTGCTGATGTGCGTTTTTCCTGTTAAAGCTGCTCTGAAATCTGGCCTGGTTCTTGTTAACGAAGGAAAGAAAAAACAGAGAGAAAAAAGAAACAGGATATTTTCAAGTAAAATTAGTTAGATGCAGCCATTTTTAAAGTGACTGCTACAGGCAACTGGGAAATTGGTAAAACAAAAATATTTTTTGGCAAAATGTGGTGTGGTTGTTTTGCTGGGTTTTTTTAATACACCTTTGATTAAATGATCTACATTTATCAGAATTCAGAATAAAGCAGAATCTAGAAATGAAAACAAAACATGGAAAATAAAATAGGGCAAAACGGAATGGCAAATGCTGTGAAATGTTCAGCTGGAATTTACAGCAGTGTCTAAAGCCCACTCACACCAGACAGTAAATGCTTGTTCCAAGCACAATAAAATAGTCCCAGAATAAATCACTTTCGTTTCTACTGGCCCCATCCAAAGCTTCCCTGCACTGACAGTGAGGCCTTGCAGGTCTCCTGGGGCCTGGGCATCACTTTGCACATGTGAGCAACTGTGCCAGCCTGAAACACAGCGTTCTGAATCCCATGGCTCCTGTGGCAAAATATGAGAAACTTGGTATTTTAAATGGACTTTATCCAGGACATAAAGCAGAAGAGTTTTGTCCCAGAGCAAAATGGGAAAACAACGTAAAGAACTGAGCACAGCTGTAAACAAGATGCACACTGGCAGTGCTCATGGCCCTGGCAAGGGTGGTTGCCCTCAAGTTTAATCAAGGTAGAAGGAGGGGATTTGGAAGCACCACGTCCGTGGCAGACTTCCCTGCTGTGTCACATCACACTAAACACTCGATAAAAGCTCCCTTTGAAGAGGAGCCAAGCCCATCCTCACTTGAGAGCAGTGATACTGAACTGGGTTCGCTGAGCTGGGCTTCCACTTGTGCAGAGAATTTGTGAGAGGCAGAAAGAAGAGTAGGAGTGAGCAGACAGTGTTGCAGCTCAAAGAAAAGTACAAAAGACAGTGCAATCATTAATTATTGGGGTTTGCCTCTATTTTTTGCTGGGACAAACAGACTACTGTATTAGCAACCTGGATCTTTCTCTACAGATTTGGACACGTGTCAATAAATATTCAAAAATCACTTGCCGTCTCCCCAAAATCATGAGATGGGTAAGAAAATAAATAGAATAAAAAACCTAATAGTAACAAAGGATTTTCTTTTGTGTCTTTGCTTCTGAGCTGTTGGCCTGCCAAGCTAATTTGAATAGAACCTTGGTTAAAGGAATACAGAAAAAGGGAAGGTGAGACTTTCCCATCACTGCACCAGCAGAGCTTAGTTTCCCAGGAAAGCAAATCTGTAACGCGATGAGATCACGTCCAGCTGACAAATCTGAAGTTTGTTTTTAGAAGGCTAAAATCAACAACAAAAAACAAGATTAAGAAAAAAGCCCCAGCACCCAAATGCAGATCACTCGGACGCTGGGTATTCGGGCCCGCCCAGCGCGGGTCGCCTGCCATCCTCCTGCCCAGGGAGGGCACAGGGACACCGGATTCCTTCGGGAATTCAGCTTGGGCAGAGGTGTGAGTGG
The DNA here is from genome assembly GCA_013397915.1 of Daphoenositta chrysoptera. Taxonomy (NCBI): domain Eukaryota; kingdom Metazoa; phylum Chordata; class Aves; order Passeriformes; genus Daphoenositta; species Daphoenositta chrysoptera. The sequence goes on from VZRO01006214.1 coordinate 335,694, forward strand.
TGATGGATCTGCTGCCTCCGCCAGACCAGCGAGTTCCCAGTGCCAACCCTGCCATTTGTCCTCTGGGGTGACCCCACCCCAGCTGAGAGCAGGAGGGGCTGGGGGCAGTTCCACTCCAGGGCTTTGGTCCTGGCAGGCACAGAGGAGCCACTGCCCACCCAGCCAGGGCAGGGTGGGCACTCACCCGCTCTCCTCCCGCATTTCCAGGAGGATGGAGGCATCCTCCTCCTCCTGCCCGTGCCAGAGCCCCACCCTGGAGCACAAACAGCCTCTGCCCACCTTCCCTGCTCCCTTTCAGCCCATGCCCAGCTCCTCCAGGTGTTGTTTGCTCTCCCAGCACAGCTCTTGTTCGGAGAGAACTCACCACAAAAGCTCAGTGTCGTTGCTATTGATGCCCAGTCCCAGCCCGGTTTTGTTGAGGTGACCAAGTGAGTGGCAGGCGGTTGGTTCTTCTACTTATTTTCTGCTGGATGGGGACACCAAATATTTGCTTTCTGAAATATTTGCAGCAGCTCCACTACAATTAAAAACATCAACTGGAATGCTCAAAAAGGGTGGGGAGTGCTCCTGCGCCTTGGCTCTCCCCCGAGCTTTGCTAAGATGACACAGAAACTCCTGGGCTTTGTTGCTTTGCCATGGAGTGCATCTCATGGGCAACTCCTGTGATGGACCAACCTTTGGTTCCTCTGGAAGATGCCCACAGGAGTGGATCCCGACTCCTGGTTTCTGATCCATACCACTCTTGGGGAACAGCTTTCACTAACTCAGGTACAAACGCAGAGCAGTTAAGGACTCACCAATCCAATCCTGCTGCAGCAGAACGATTCAGGCCTTGCATTTCAGGAACAACAAAACTGCCTGAGGGCCTGTGCTAATTACAGACTGCTCCTATCATTCCAGTTTACATTGCAAGACACCATCCAGACAACCAACCAGAGGAAGAGTGACTTACCTTTGATGAGAGGAAGCTTCAGCTATGATCAAGAGTGGATGTTGCATTCAAGGCAAATTTAGGGAAGGCTGAGCCAAGTCCTCCCCTGTCCGAGCTACACACACAGTTCAGTAGCTGCTGTCAGTAGTAGAATCATCCAGTGATGTGTTCTCATCTGGGACCTCCAGAAGTGCTGAGTTCCAGATAAATTTTCTCTCACATAATGGCCGCATTTCAAAAACAGACCAGGGATTTTGGAGACAGAATTCTCTGCTGCTGAGATGTCCAAAGGCCCTCGTGCTCCAAGGTTCTCCCAAAGTCTCCAGACGCAGCAGAGGCAGCGGGAGGGGGGTTTCCTTCCAGGCAGGGATCGATGCTGCAATAGGAGTTCAAAGCCGAACTCAGCACAAGCTTTGCGAAGAGGAGACACCTACACAGACCACAGGATTGCTTGGGCCTGAGTGCTGCTTCCAAAGATGTGCTGGTGAAATGCCACTGCCTGCAGGGTGGAACACGGGGTGACAAAGGACAGGTCCATCCAACCTGGCAAGTTGGGACAGAGACTCTGGCCAGTGGGTTCAAGCCATGGCAGTCTTTCCCCAGCTCCCACTCTCCTTCATCACCTCTCCTGGACGAGAGAGGCAATGATTTAGGAGCGGATTTTTCACTCAGTGCCATGGATCGCTGATAGGATCAGACCCACAGAGCATGCAGGGTATGACTCAGTGCAAAGCACCTTTCATTCTGCAATCTTCCTAGGCAGACAATATGTTTTTGGCCTCATGCACTCTGCAGTTTCTCTCTTTTCCGTTTTTTTTTTTTTTTCCTCTTGTAAAGACTTTGCTATGTCAGAATCTGTCAAACAACTCCTTGTGCCATGTTTTCACAAGAATCCTATTTGCTGGCCGGTGCCAAGCTCCCTTTTAAACAATACTCAGTGAAGCATTGCACTGCCTGTGCTCCGCTCTCGCATGCCATATTTAGACAAAAGCCAGGGAATTCCCTGCCCTAGATGAGGGCCTGAATGAGTGCGTTCTTCTCCCACCTCAACTAAAATTGTACGTGTTCACATCAGCCAAGCCTTCCACCCAGCTTTATTGTTAATTCATTCCACACTTTGATTGATATACCTAGAAATCTGAAGCGGGGGGGAGGGAAAGAAAAGGAAAATATAAAGAAAACAAAATGAAACAAGTGAATGCGACCACAGACACTTGCTTAGTCCCGCTGGGTGCATTCCCAAAGAGACCAAAACCAGTGCAAAAAACCACCCAAACCCCACACTGACAAAAAACATGCAAACCCCACCCCACTGCACAGCTGGCAACAGCTGGATGGCGGCCGCAGGTGGCTTTTAGCGCATTGGCCCGGGGCAAGCAAGCAGCTGGCGCTGCCGCAGACTGCCGGGGGTTCTGGCAGGCACCTGGGTGCTGTGGAGAGAAGGAAACCCCCGGGCAGGAGGAGGGGNNGGCGGGTGGGCGGGGGGCTCAGCTCTCCCTGCAGGCGCGGCCCCGCTCGCTGCGCTCCCCGGCAGCACCGGGCTCTGTCCTGGCGCTGCAGAGTCCACGGGGCTGCAGAGCCTTCGGGAGCGCTATTGAAAGGCCGCATTCCAGAGCACTGTGCTAATCGCTCCCCGCCAGCCCTCCAGCATCACTCCGCTCGCTGATGTTTAAATTCTTTGCCGTACTTTTGTCCGCAGCGCTTGGGCCCCCCAGATTTTTTGACATGTGGTCCTTCCGCTGGCTGCCAAGTCTGCAGGGGGAGGATGTCAGCCTCACAGCACCAAAACAGATGCTGTCCGTGCACTAACTCTGCTGGAACAGCTTCGGATAAAGGCCTGTCTGCCCTCCTCCTCTGCCCCATGAACGCTGCAAAATAGTCATTATATCTGCCACAAGAATCTGCTTAGGAGAAATCTGAGTCCTGAAGTTGAGAGTCAGAGCATTGTCGAGCACAGTGTACATGGCCTGAAACATGGAATGAAACACGCTGAAAAACAAGGCAGAATCTGCCCTAGATTATTGTTTTCATATACATAGATAAAATCCATCACATCTGTCTCAAATGTATCCATACTGCTGGTAGTGATGATGGGGACCTTACTGCAGACAGGCACCTTTTAACTGCTGTCACTTAATTCTGCTCAGTGTGGCTTGAGCTGACAACTGAGACATCACTCAAGCCCTGACTAGCCTGGTGCTCCTGGTGTTATTGCTGCTGCCAGGAGCATTCTGGGGACAGCGAGAAAGGAAAGAAATGATATGGACAGAGCTGTAGAGTTAAGAAATGCACCCTTAGGATCATATGTTCAAAAGCACTCCGTTCCCATTTAGGAACCTAAACGAAGTTGGCAGGATTTCAGAAGTGCTCAGCATCTATCAGCTCCTACTGAGAACATGCTGAGCTCTTCTTAAAATTGTCAGAGAAAAACAATTTGAAGATAAGAGCCAGCTTGTGGTTTACAATTAACATCATTGTATGGGTCTTCAGAGCAGCTTGGCAAGAGCAAGAATAGCTGCTTTCACAGAAGATATTGTCTATGAATCCACATCTCCAAGCACAGGGCCAGGTCTATAAGCAGTCATCCCACTGGCTGCCTCCTGAAAGAGCTCTGCACCCCGAGGAGAATTTTCCACTCCGTGTCAGTGATGCCTTCATAGTGCTGAGTAAGTGGGAGTTTGCACCTGACCACGCCAGGACCAGCCACGTCAGTGGAGATGAGAAGGACCAAAATGAGTGCTTAAAAACTCAGAACATAACCCACGAGGCTGCAGGCAGGGCAACTGTGAAAACAGCTGGAGAAATGCACTAATTTGGTCCTAACTTATATTAAGTTTTGACATATAATTAGCAGCAATACTAAATGCCAGTTGGTACCTTCTGTCTTTGAACCCTGAAGTGCTCTTTGTTCTGTGAAGGAGAAAGATGTTTTTTCCCAGTGGTGACAAACAGCTAACGCCATGGGAACCTTCAACAGGCAGAAAGATTTGTCAGATCTCTCCAAACACTTTCAGAGGCATCAATCCAGCAAAGAACTAAATCACTGCAGCAGTGCCACTTGCCCTCCTGGAACCACTGATCTGTTTAAAAGGGAGGCTGTGAATTCAAATCCTCCCACTGCTCACAGCTCCCCCAGCCCTGAACCAGCTGAACCTTGGTACCACACCAAAAACCCCAAATCAAGCACAGCAGCTCGTGCCAGGCTTCAGCTCACCCGGGGACACATCATGATTCTTGAAGGGGACTAAGAGTGAACTCTTCTCATCAAGATCCTCTTTTTCAGTGTCTTTCATCTTACATTGAGATTCCAGCAGCTGCCTTCCAGGTAGGAGTAGCTTGCTCACCCTTACTTTCCAGGTGTTTCAGGGGTTACAATGTCTGTCTGCTCCTTAGCTTGCTCTGTTGCTTGGTCTAATTCCACAGAAAAACTCCAGAGATTCTTCTGGGGACAGCAGCAGCTGAAGGATCTCATGAATCTTGCTACCAGTAATATGTTCATTGACTCTCCTTGGTGTGGGAGGTGGAGCTATAATTTAATGTACTTCCCTAGGTGAGGGTGCTGTACCTCAATCAGAGCTGCTGGAGGACACTACCACTGGACAGCACAACTGTTTTGTTCCTCTTTTAGCTTAGGACAAGCTTCATGTTTTCTCAATAATGGATCAAAATCCCTCTTGTTGAAGGTGGAGGCAGAAGTATTGATTCCAGAGGAGCTCCTGCTCCTCGCCCAGCCCAGGGACCCAGGAGAGAGATCAAACATTGTGCAATCAAGCATTGCCAGACTTTACAAGCTCTGGCCATATTGATTTATCTCCTGACGCCTCGACACGAAAGCAGAACAGCAGAAGAAAGCAGAGCACTATTTTCCGTTCTGACTAAAACAAGTAGCCCAAAACACGCATGAATTTAATTTGTCACTCCTCAAATATAACGACTCATTATGATTCATTACTCCCAAGTATTCTAGCTCGTTTTCTACAGCTAATTAACCTTGTAAGCAACAATTCACCCAACAGAGGATCACTCTATTGCCATGGGGAAGGCTGCACTCTGCCTTCCCCTGTAGGAGAACAGAAGTGCTTGCCATGGTCTGGCCAAAGGGCACTGCTGCCCTTTCTCTCCTGAACCTGTTGAACAGGGACAGCCTGAGAAAACTCATTTAGAAAGAAATGGAGAATTCTCCATTCCAGTGAGCAACATATGCTCAATCCAAACACAGTCTCCTTGGGAGCAGGGAAGGGCTGGTTGGCCACTGCTGCAGCCACTGAAGGGTAACAAATACTTGTCCTTTGCACAGCTGAGCTGAGCTCAACTAGGCAGGAGAGAGGAGGGTGACAAGGAAGGTAAAGATACCAATGCTCATCCTGGAGCAGTGAGAGGAATGGTGAATGGTGCAGCTCCCTGGGGTGATGCCCTGTCCCAGGGAAACCAGTGGCTCACACAACTGGGTGGAGTTTGGACAAGACCTTTCAGTCTTTCTCTTGGTCCCTTTTATACCCTGCTCAGATTTAAACATCCTCTCAACTTCTCATATATATTTAGACCAAAGAAAAACACCATTAAAATGCCAAGGAGGCTTTCAAGACAATTGTTATATTAAACTAGCTTCAATCCTAAACTCTGCTCCTGTGAAATTGCTCACTGGACAGCCTGCTTTAATCCTGAATTACTAATTAAGTGCTGCTGTCACTGTCAGATGATTGCTGTTTTCACAGGTCAACCACAGCAGGAAAGGAAATTTTAACAAAACACTGCCTGACCCCAGGGATTTACAGGCAGCAACGTTTGCATTAGGCACCACGGTATAAAGTCACACAACCTTCACTGCAAAAGTCTTCTTCATAAAGCACCAGTGCCAAGATCTGAGCTGGTTTTGAAGCACCAAATGCCATTTCCCTGGCGTGCCCTCTCAGGGCTCCCACGGAGGCTGCACCGGAGGCGGCCGGACAGCCCGAGCCTCACCAGTGAAACCCAAGAGCTGTGTCCATTTTTAGAACCAGCCTGCCTGAAGATCTGCTGCATTATCTGGGCAACACGTAAGGGAACAAGATGAACTGCAGCTCCCCCAGCCACTTATTTACCTCCTGTTTAAACAGAGCCTCTGCAGCTCCCTGCCCGTGCACCCACTTGCTCGGCACCTCGCAGGGCTGCTGCTCTATTTTTAAAGGCATGCTGCTGGCTTTCATCTGAAGCTGCCTGGGTTTTTTTTTGTCTTTTTAGCTCTCATACTCTTTAAACTAATTTAAAACATGCTGGCAGATAAAGCCAGTGAGCGGAAATACAGCAAATGCACCATGGTTGGCATTGCAAGTTGAGATTAAGGCGAGGGATACAACCCAAACAGAGTAAAAATGAACATCTAAACTCAATGATTAGGGCCAGACAGCAGCAGTCCTTGCTAAGGGGACCATCTCCCATGTAACTGGAGTGGGATTATTTGAAGCAAGACTTTAGGACTTGTTCTGGCAGCAGGCAGACCGGGGTGCTCACAGCGAGCGGCAGCTGTGAGGAGTCCTGTCAGGGAACATGGTCCTGTCAGGGAACGGGGTCCTGTCAGGGAACAGGGTCCTGTCAGGGAACGTGGTCCCTGAAACACAGCTTGAAGTAGTCTGGGCTCACCAGGGAGTTAAAGGCTCTGCTGGTCCCAGTCCTGAGCCCACAGGAGCAGCACTGCAGTCAGTGGCCTTGCAGTCACACAGGTCACACAGTCCTGCTAAGAGTCTCCAGCACTGCAGGAAAGGTGCCAGAAACACGTGGCATAAAAATCCAGTGTCCCCTCCATGGCTGTGACCCCAAACCAGGGTGCACCTAACACCCTTGAACAGGGAGGCTGCTTCCAGCTTGACCCAAAACCCTCCGCAACTCTCAGCAGTATTTAGAATAAAACTGTTGAGGCCATGAACACTGACAGGCTGTAAATAGGGAAGATGGTTGACTACACCGATACATCACCAACAAGATGAGAAACCACTTCCAAAACTGCACATTTTGAGAGCTTGGAGATTTCCTAGCCCACGCCTTGGGTCTAGAATTTTCTCAGCTGATGTTCAGGTGCCAGGCTCTGTCACCACTGCAGAGCTGCCCCGAGCATCCTGCTGATGGTCCTGGTTCAGACACACACCTGGCTCTGCTGCACTGGGCAGGCTGAGCTCGGCTCCAGTTCAGATCCAGGACATCTCTGAGAACTGGTTGAAAGGAGGACTCGAGAACGCTCCCATCAGATGCTGATGGGCCTTTTTGTGCCAGGAAAACGGATGTGTGCAACAACAGCAAAAGTGCCTGGAAGCGTCCCAAAGGCTGAGTGAAATGGGGGAATGTTGAGTGGCATCAGACAAAAGGAGCAGTGATTTAATCTCCACAGATGGGGAGGAGGGAGCAGTGTCAGGAAAAGCAGGAGGATGAGATTAGCTAGGCAATAAAATGAAAATGAGCAAGAGGTGAAGAGAACTGTGCTGAGATAAGAGGAGGTGGATTACAGGGCTGGCAGATGGAAGGGGAGCAGGCAGCCAAACAGTGAACAAAAACCAGGTAATAAATCTGGAAAAATTGTCATCAACAATGTTAAATACTATTTTCAGCCCATTTTCTCCAAGGAAGCAAGTGGTTATGGCAGAGGGAAGTGCTGTGCCATCCCCTCAGGGTGCAGTGATGCTGCCTCCAGCCCCAGCCAGTACAAATGGCCAGCAAGGTGTGTTTGCTTGGACTCCAAACTCCTGCAAGACAGCCAGAATCCTTTCTGACACATGGATAAAGCAGTCCTTTAACACAAAAGCTGAAAGAAATTGCTTTTTTCTGGAGGGCCTGACCATCCATTTGACTCAGCCTAATTCAGGAAAGCGACACCTCGTCTCCCTGGCTGCCGTGGCTGCTGAAAGGAGCATTTCCTGCAGCCCTGCTGGAGCACATTAGGCTGGGTATCTCAGTTCCGGGTGATAAGGCAGCTTTTATCAAGAGACTTACATTAATGCAGTTTAACTGGCAATAGACAATTGATAACAAGGAGACATTTGACCACAATTTAAGTCATTAAGCCCTTGACCACCATGTTTTTGGAAGATAATCTCTAGAATATCTTAATCTGTGTCATTTTAGCGAAGCCACGCTGCAGCTTTCCAAATCTGTGAATCCCCCAGCCTTCCATTACCCCAGGCAGGTCAGTGCCTGCTGGCAGCACATCTGTCTCAAGAGGTTACTTAAAATCATTTATTTGTCATTGCACTTTAAAGCTGGGAAAGGAAATTAATGGACAAAGAGAAGTAATTGCCTTGTGAGTCGGAGTCTTCAGGGCAGGGACAGCTTTTTGCTCTGCAGCAGTGCAGTGCCTGGCCCAACAGGGTGTGTGCAAAAGGGCAGCAGTGGTGGCTCATATGGCATTGCAAACATCTCTGTGGAGTAATAAATACCTGGTTTGAGCCGAACATTTCCCACCCAAAAGTGGGACATGGTCAGATTAACCCTGTCGCTGCTGAGTTGGGTTACATGCCTGCCCCATCTTTATTCCCAAATGGATCCCTCTTCTCCTGCTGCCCCTTTAGCTCATTTAATGTCTCTCTGACCTCCAGCACAACCAGGAAAGGAGACAAGCAGATCACAGGGTGCTGTTTGGGCAGAAGGAAGAGGTCAAGGGAGAGCCTAGATCAGAACTTCTCTGTCCCAGAACTTTCTGGAAAATCCCATTCCTCCCTATCAGGGATAAGAAACGTTTCTACCATGCTGAAATGAGTGCATTTAAGAGCATTTTTTTTCCCTAGGAAAGCACTGTGGTTAGGCAGTTCTTGGATAGACTGTGGGAGTTAAGTGCAGGAAATTCAATACTCTCTGTTATATACCAGAGGTCAGGCTAAGGGTCCCTTCAGATCTAAACCATAAATTTAGCAAACCATTACCAAAAAAGCCCCTGCAAAACCCCCTCCAGTCTTCCACTCAGCTTCTAGGAAACTCTTCGATAACAAGATCTGATTGCCAAATGTTAGCAAAGAGGCCAAAACCATCAGGATCCATGTCTGACTGCAGTTTTTATGGCAGCCTGGCAGCCCCAGACACCCAGAAGGCTCTGGAAACAGCATTCCCTAAAGAAGCCCAGAGCTGCAGCCTAAGGGCCAGGGGCTCCCAGCTCCACAGGCTCTTGCTCCTCATCTGAGCCCAGAAGCTGCTGGATGTTCCTAGCTGGGATGTGGGATAGCTCATCCTGCTGGAAACCTAATACAATGATAACTAAGTATTAATAACTAATAAAATAACTAAAAACGTTGTCTGAACACAAACCTCTCGTGTGCCTGGAGGGGAGGAGCAGCCCCATCCAGCAGAGAGAAATGGGGCTTCAAGGAATGGCTGGGCTGAAGGGGACCCAGGAGGGCAGCCCGGAATGGTGGCTCTGGAGGGAGGTTTCACGGGAGGATGTCAGCACCAGGCAAAGAAAATGCCCAGCACTGACTTGCCCAGCTGGGACATGCCCAAATCCAAAATCCAGCCCAGGAGGCTGCAAATGCTGCAGCTGAAATCGGTTGTGTCAGGTCCTGGCAGCAGGTGTCAGGAGCTGATTTCCACCCCAGGATTAGCAGCAGGATATACAGCACATACTCTCTGCAAAAGTGTGATCATATCAAAGCTCCATCTGTACTCAGGCTGGAGCTCGGAGCTATTAATGACTACTGGGGGAGAACTAACATTTTTTTCTTATTACCAGTTAAACAAGCTTCCCACACCTTGAAAACGAATCATTATTTTTAATTTAACGATATGTCTATACATACCTTTTTCTTTCAATACAGATAATACACCCACATCAAGGGAAATGGACAGTTGCACAGATTTTAAAACCCGGAATATTTAAAATGCTGTGTTTGTCCTTTTTTTTTTTAGAGGAGCTCAACTGTTCTCAGCTTGGATGCTGAGACACATACTTCCACTCTAGGTATTTTTGGTCGGGCGGAAAAGATAAATAGATAGTGTATTTCAAACGTCACACTTTCAGCTGGCTTTATCTAACTTTGGTCAAGAATTTAAAGCTTTGCACTGAACACCAGCACATTTCAAGCCTGAGCTGTAATTCTCTTCTCCTGACAAGAATTTGCTGCTAACAGAGCCTATCTGTGACATGGGAACCAACAGGCTGAAGCTGAAACCAAGGCTGTCAAACTCACTTCACTTATTAGTTATGAAATGGGAAAAAACAGCGAGCAGTGGTGTCCCATGGAAACACGAGCGGTGACACCGCCTTTCAAACGGTGTCAGCACTACAGCCAGGCTATAGATTATTTGGAAAGTAATAAACACCCATCTCGTGATTCTATTCTGGGCTGGTCCTATGACAAAAAAGGAAAAAAAACCCCTAAACCATCAAAACAAAACCAGAAGCTGACAGCCCCGAGCAGTTGGCACCGAGCAGGAGGGCAGTGCCCGGCTGTGAGCGGGGACCCCGCTGCCCAGTGCCAGCCCCTGGCTGGGGACAGGGTGATTTACAGGGGGACAACTGCTGCTGTCACCCCAGCAGCCTGCTGCAGGGAGAGGGGCTGCTCCCAGCCCAGAGCACGCAGCAGCTTCGAGCTGCCTTTTCCCTTCCTTAGTTTTTCACATTTTAAGGCCAATATCCGGTGCCAGGCTGCCCCGCTGGTTTGCCCTCACAGTTCAGAGATGCTTTCACAAAGAGGTGAGCTGCTGTTGTCCCACCAGCCATGCCAGGAGGGCATCCATCCCCAGGACACACAGGACTCCCCTGAGCCTCCTGCCCCTGAGGTCAGCTCAGATGCTTGGAATGACTTCTCCTAATCTCCAGCACGTCAAACCTTATTAGTTGATTTTATTAAATCTCTCTCCAAACATCTCTGAAGTAACACTTGGTGTTGCTGTATCCCAAAATAGCCACTCGGTCTGAGCTTTTGGCAGCCAGCACAGAGGCTGGATGAGACCCTGGAGAGTCGGGTTAAGAAGGAAACTCGCACCCAGCCCATTTGTCCTTCTGACTTGCAGAGCCTCTTCCCAGCCCCCACAACCCCCAAATCTCTTGTACCTTAGGAACTCTGCAAGCATCGCTGCTTCTCCAGCTGCCTTGAGCTCCAAACCGAGCCCAGGACAAAATCCTGCTTGCAAACAACTCCAGTTGTAGGAGATCTGCACTGATGGTGCAGCTGCAGGAAGCTTCCACCAGCACCCAGATCATTTTTCTTCCTGGTACAACAGGCTTTTATTTCTGCTGTCTGAGAGGTGAGATATCCACGAGAGGTACAAAGCCACTGTTAATTATTAAAAGCATTTATCACTGGATCTCTAGCGATGGGCAGGTGGCAAATCTTGGGTGAGCCATAAAATTTCCATGAGAGGACTTTTAAGGGGAAAGAGTTGGAGGAAATCATAGTGCATTTAAAGTGTAATATGAATTCATATCAGTGACTGATTAGACACAGCTTTAACCTCTGACTACAGAGGTTTACAATTTAAAAGACATCTGGTAACGGATGATTTTGCAAGGTAGACAATTTAAAAGACATCTGGTAACTGATGATTTTTCAAAGCCAGAAGTCCATTACATACATTCAAATGAGCTTGAAAAAAAGCACAGGCACATCTGGTGTCATGAACAAGAGCTCGGAAAAATCCCCATTCTCTGTTGCAGTGTTGCTGGTTTTGCCCACAGTGAAAAGCAGCACAGACCTGACCCCGGGGGCTGCAGGGACAGGATGGGCAGGTGCAGTCTGGGGCTGGACTTCTGATACAGCAGGTCCGTGGCTTGGTCCTCAACCCATCCTCCCTCTTAGAGCCAGGTCAGCAGCCTGAGCCACCTTTCCTCATCCCAAATATCACCTTTCTTCACCCACATAAACAGAATTATTTGCATCTTTCCCACAGATGAAAGATGATCAGATTCAGCCCCGAGGCAGAAGATCCTCGTTTGGCCCTGGATGTGTTCAGAGCGTGGGTCACACACCAGAGCTGGAGCACAGAAAACCCTGGCTGTGTAAGAACCAGGGAATTCTGCCAAAAAGACCAACGTGTTTTTTTTTTCTGTAGTCAGCCCTTGGAGAATGCTTTCTTTGACCAAAAAAAAAACCAAAAAAAACCTATATAGAAAAACTCCATCTCTTGCAAGCTTATGAAAGCATGGCCATGTGCCACAGAGGCTGATGGGCTCCCCAGCAATGTCCCCATCATAACTCAAATGGCAGGGGCAGACTCTAAGAAGTCCCTCACTCCCTCTTCTTCTCTTTTTTTTTTCTTTTGGTTTGTTTTAAATAAAGCCATTAGACCCTTGAAAAAGCAGCCATTACAAACTGTGGGAAGAGTTTTCCAAACCACTGCTGAGGGTGCTGAGCAGCCCCCCACAGAACCAGAAGGAAGGTTTTCCACAGAAAAGTTTTCCATGTTCTCCCCTGCACAGAAGAAAACACCAAGAGGGGAAAGCTCTGCCTTTGGAAAGGGGAAAAGTTCAGTTCCAGTCTCAGCTGAGCAAGGTGTGAGCTCCATCTTCTCCCCCATCCCTCCCAAAGGGGATAAACAGAAGATGGCATTTCCCTCAAACTTGACCAGAAGTTCTGCAGTCCCACCACGCCCAAGCTGGCAGAGATGCCACCAGGACCAGCCATTCCAGAGAGCTGCTCTGAGCGCTCTGGGCTATGAAAGTCACCTCGGCCTTTCCTCCTCCACAGGGACAAACCTTTCAGGCTGAAAATCCCCTTTCCCTCTCACGGTCCATTCCAACACCTGACCCAAAACTTTACCAACATCAAGGCACTGATGTTGTCTCCTGAGCAGGCCTTGCCAGGAGAATGACCTGAAGTCCCATTCACCAGGGTCTATTTTTCTTCTGTTGCATTTAATGGGAATTCTTTGTCTCAGCCCTGAGTTTCTTCTCTGTCACTGTTCTCCAGGGTTCATCCTATCTGGAGATTTTCCTGAAGCCAGGCTGGCTTAATTCCATCAAGTGGGAAGGAGCTTCCCGAGCTTCCATCGCCCCTCTTATCACTCCCTGCCTTAAACAAGTTTGACCTTTTGATTGATTTGAACTTTGGGCAGCATTAAAACACTTGTTCTGGCAGATGAGGTCAGTCCCTCAGCTTTCTGCTCTGTGTAGTGGGGCAGCCAATGCTACACTGGTTTTAAATCACAGCATATTCCCAGCTGTGAGGACAGGGACAGAAACAAAGCTCCCCAGAAGTTGTCCCCTGACACCAGCCTGGGCCAGGCTTGTGCTGCAGTTTCAGCTTCCAGCTCCTGCCTCGTGCTTACTTCTCTTTGCACACTCTGCAAAGAAAAAGAAACCTTTAAAATAGTCTAGAAAAAGGTCTTATCTCGATCTTCCTCTCCTCTCCATCACCCCCTCCTGACTTCCTGAAGCCATCCATGCAAAATCCCTGAAAATGCCTCCTGCACAGGATTTTTGAGTCACTGCTGACCTTGGGCAGAGGTTTTTAATAACTAAAAATGACAAACAAAACCTCGGGAGTAAGACGTTTCCATGGCATTTAAAATAGACTTGGAAGGGAAGATATTTTGTCCAAACATATAAATATTCCTCAGGCTGTCACGGGCCAGAATTTGTAACATCACGCTATATGTCAGACTTGGAAAGGAAAAAAAACCAACTGGAAACGGATTACAAAGAGCAAGTTGAAAGAAATGCAAAAACCAACCACACGGGGAAAACCACACTGGAGCAAACCCAAATCTTTTCATCACTTTAGAAGCATTTTATGTTAACGTGAAGAGGAATTTATTCTTTTATTAATGCAGGATTTTTTTCTCTGCCATCTCTGCAGGACTCAACGTAGACAAATAAAAGCCCTGTCAGTGACTTCATTGCTCTCATTTTTATATAAAGGGGTTGGACACACACTAATGGGCACTTCTTTGTGGCAAACAAGAGTCAATAATGGGCATTTTTTTCCCTGCTTGCAGAAGAATGCCGGTGAATTTAACAGATTTTATAATGTTTGTTTATTTACAGTCATGGTTGTAAAAATTACAAGAGGAAATCTTAGTTGCAAGAGGGAAATTTATAGACAAACCTAAGCACTGAGAAAGTTTTTCATCAGAGGGTTGTCCTCCCCTGTGTTGGTCATCGTGTCACTGCTGTGAGAGGCCACGGCTGTGATCTCTCAGATTATCAGCACATATCCAGAGGGAAAGACCCTGGAAGTATTCACTTCTAAGGAGGGTGTGGCCACCACTTAAGTAGATGGTTTGATGCATCCTGTGTCTTGGTCTATAGATTGATTTTTAGGTGAAATAAATTCCAATTAAAGTGCATAGAAATCTGGAATATGCTCGTCACAGCATTCCACAACCCTGGGGCTAATTTCCTGATGATGAATTTCCTGCATTGCCCCAAAGCTCTGCAATTGCCATATTCCTTTACTCCTGCCAGCCCTAGTGAAGAATCTGGTGTTATTACCCAAAACACCATTTCTTCAGGGAAATGTGGCTGAACCTCGGGTCTGAGGGGTCTGATGGGTGCAGCAGTGGGGTCACAGCACTGTGCCCTCTGCTCAGGGTATCCCAAAGCACTTCCAGCAAGGACACAGCCCTGCCACACTGCACAGGAATACAAAGGGAGGGAGGAAGGCAGGAGAGCAAGAACATCACTTTTCAGAGCTCATCATTCAACACTCACACACAGAAAATCCCCTGGAGCCTTGCAAGGGCCTGAACATCCGCCAGCAGGGAGAGGAGAAAACAAACAATAAGTTTTTAATTTCATTTTTAAAACAAGCACGCAAATACGAGTGCCCAATATATTTTACACAGCAACATTCCTTCCCAACCCACTCACGTTTGAAAAGTTAAATAAAGCAAGTTATCTTGTAAAATATTAATTAAAGCAAGCATTACACTGGGTCCCATGAATCACTTTGTGTTCAATATTTGCAGTGTCACCATGGTGAGGAGCTGCACCTAATGACAGTGCTTTAGTTATAAAGACCAGTGAGCTCAGCCTTTGCTACTGGCTTCCCAAACTATAAACCTGTCATCTGGACTGAGACAGCTCAGAGAACATAAAATGAGGCTTCAAAGTCAGCATCATTTGAAGTTAATCCATGGCTCGTGCCAGCTGTAAAAGTTAAGGTTGCAAACACTGAAATATCTTCAATAAGAAACTCTTGGCTGCTAAACACACATGGACTGAGATAAAATCAAAGTGAAGACGGGGCCTTTCACAGAAACCCGAGCCAATGAGTTAATGGGATATAATATGAAGTGTGAAGGTTTTAATGATCACAAGAACAAGAAAAGAAAGTCATTTGAAAACTCACTACTGTGCCCTAGCAAGAGATTTTATACAGCCCAGTTTCAAGGCTCCAGGTCACCAGGGGAAGTCGTACAGATTACACATCTTGGAAGGGGCTCTGCAGAATCTGCTCCTACATTCCCAGAGATCCAGTGGCTGCTTACAAATATTCAGTGTCCTGTGAAAAGCTGTGCCTCGTGTCTAGCAAAAATGTAATAAGAGTTGTAATTTTAGTAAAATTGGATCCAAGTCCAAGGTAGGTGTAGGTTTCCAAACGTGAGAGAACATGGGGAGGTGACCCGTTCACAGTCTCTGCCTCCTGGTAGCCAAAGCATTTTGCACAGAGCACCTCGTGTGGCCACTCACAGTGAGTATTTCCATATGAAATCAGTCACAAAAAGAACAATTTAGGATTGTTGAGCACAACATCTGGACCAGGCACTGCCAAGGCTGCTGTTTTATCAGGCTGGGTCTCCAGGGCTGGCGTTGGGAGGATGTTTTTGGTCCCTTCCCATGCTCTGTAACGAGATCAAGCCATTCCCTGGCACTCAGGATCTACCCAGACGAACCACATGGCAAAGCAAACCTCATCCCTCCTCCTCCCCTGCTCCCAGCCCGCTGATTATCTCAGATCATCAGTGTTTTGGATGACCGAATAAACAGGATTATCCTCTCCCAGTGCCTGTTAAGTCACAACTGTATGGCGATCCTATTAGTGGATGGCAATGCTGTGGGTATAGCCAAGCAGGAGATTAGCTTTTGCTTGCTCTGTGGAGCTGAAAACAGCACCGGGAAATTTTTAATCTCCACGAAGGGGACACTAGAGCTCACAGAAAGAAAATCAAATTCATCTTTATTATCCTTCTCAATCAGCTGCCTCGCTCGGAAAAAAAAAAAATTATCCCGATTGACAAAGCCATAACCTCCTTTCAGTGACAGTGCAGCGGATTTGGGACGGCAGTGCCAAACACCTCACACGCTCGGCCCTTTTTCATCCCAGCTGATCCCAGGATGCTCGACAAGAGCTGCATGCAAATGGCACGTGGGATTAGCAGCGCTCTGCAGTGCCGGCCGCTGTTCCCACCGGGGTTAGAGGGAACACAAGTGGGACTTGCTGCTGAGTAAAATGTGAACCAGGCTGGAAAACAGCCAGGACACTGAGATCAAGACTTGCATTCATTTGGAAGCTGCTGGCACAATGGCCCTATTGATCAGGACTTTGGGTTTACGTCTTGTCCAAAACAATGCAGCAACCTACAGTGGGGCGTGAAATGATGCCATTTGCAACCTGTTGGTTTAAAATAATTCGTCATTATTTATTTTTCAAGCCCTCAAAGATGAAAATATTGAAAGAACGAGCAACAGGGGAAATACCCATATCTAAATTAAAATCTTCTTACATAAACTATCTAGATTTTAACACAGAGCAGCATGCAAGCAAAGCCAGCCAGCTCCCAACCCTCTAATATACATGCACACAGAGAAATAAATTCCTTCAAAAGAAGCTTTGAAGAGCATAATTAAGCATGAAAGTTACCATATATTAAATTATACATCTAGTAAAAAAGAGTCATTAGCCCAACAAATGGGCTGTTAATGATTTCAGGTTTGCCTAAGGCCACGAGCTAATAAACTGGTGATTAACCAGCATTTCTGGGCTGCTGCTGCTGAAAGCTGCAGCCTGGTGTCACAGCACTGGCCCAGGGCTTGGGAGCTGCAGAAAAACCAAAACCAGTGAAAAAACCACACTGGATCTGGGCCACAGAAACTACCAAAGCTCCACTGCTTGCTCTGAGGCACCGTGAGCTCCATCTCTTCTCCAGATCCCTCACTTCCACCATCCACTGGGATGGCAAAACTTGGGACTTCCCAAGGCCGAGTGGAGGCAGATGGGGCAGCCAGGGGAGCCCATCCCAAGGGAAATTCTCCAGGATGTGTCCCAGCACAGCCCGTGCCCAGGAGAGCCCTGCCAGGAGTCTTCCTGGCACTGCCAGTGACACCTCCCTGCTGTCCCTCACCTTCTGCACCTCTCTCCTCTGAGGCCACCCTTGGGTGACCTTGGCAGTCATTTATATGGAAAGTAACTCCACAAGAGTGTGCTTGGCAGCTTCCTGCAGACATTTCTTAGCAACTGGTAATAAAAGGAAACAAACCCAGTCCATTTGGTCTCCCCAAAGCTCTCCCCAAAAGCACCTGTACTTACTTTCCTCCTCACAGTTTGAAGAGCTGAGGACGTGGGAACCAGAACTTGCACAAAATAGTCCTTTCCAAGGCTGGGAACAGCAGGAGCAGGGAGGATGGTGCCCACCCACTGCTGTCAGGATGACACCAGAGCTTACAGAGGTGTTACTTGCACAGGGCAATTGCTTTGAAATGAAAACCTCCACACCAGCAAGGGGACATTTGTCAACAAAATTTCAGACAGATAAAACACCAACACACAGTGCAGTGGGTAACACTGTAAGTCCAAAGAACTAGATAAACGAAACACTTTTCAAAGGATGGAATTAGTCAGCAGTTTGAGGCAGAGAAAGGAAGCACTGTCCATAAATTGAAGAAAGAAGTTTTTCATCCCTCAGCCATCACCCTCAGCAGGCCCAAAGCCCCTCTGTTTGGAGTTCCTGTGGGTAAGGGACCACCTGCATCAGCTCCCCAAAACTTTGCAAGAAGAAACGCCCATCCATGTACCTATTGGAATTCACAGAATAATCCAGACCTGGAGAGGGACCCCGG
The DNA here is from genome assembly GCA_013397915.1 of Daphoenositta chrysoptera. NCBI lineage: Eukaryota > Metazoa > Chordata > Aves > Passeriformes > Daphoenositta > Daphoenositta chrysoptera. Next base: position 353,579 of record VZRO01006214.1, read on the forward strand.
GGCTGAGCCAGCCTGGGCTGCTGGTGCAGAATCCCCATCTCACAGGGGAGGTCAGGGATGCTCCAGGAGCCCAGCACAGCATCCCCAGCCCTGCCCGAGCCTCCCTGGCAGGCTCAGCTGCCCCCCTCGCTGCCAGGGCACCTCCTCTCTCCTCTCTGGCTGATTCCTCCTCACCCCTCACTTCCCGTGGGGAGATGTGGAGTTGTGGAAGCTGCATTTCCCCAGAGCAGCCCCGAGCTGTGCCGGGTGCTTTGCTGTGTGCTGCCCCAGGAGCTGCTAATGGCTTCGTCTGACACACAGTTCTCACACTTCAAATAAATGGGATAAACACAGCACCCTCCAGGAAGGTCTGAAAGCAAAATGAGAGATTTGTTTGATTTAAGGAAGCTTTTCCTCAAGTATTTTTTAATGCTTTTAACTAACCAGTAGTTAGATGACTTTTTTTTTTAAATAAAAAGAGAAAATGTTTTCCTCCTTAAGTGTTCTTGTAATTAAGGTCCAAGATTTATAATTCCACATAAGAAATAAAAAAATTAATTGGATCCTGTTTCAGTAGAGACCATGGCAAAAACTCCCACTGGCTGCAGTTACCAACAGAACAGGGCCCATGTACAAACTTTGGACATAAGATTTTCTGGAAACTATTTACCAAACACTGCAAAGAGTTCACAAATATTTTCTTATTTTCTACTTTCCTTACAGTGCCATTTACAGCACAACCTCAGCCATGTTGTTGAACTGGTTTTTTGAAATCTACATTACTGTGTCATGTAAGTCATATGCATTTTAACTGATTTTTCATATACATGCTGTATTTTTTTCCCCTTATTATTCCTAGAAAAAGAACATAGATGGATTTCAGCAGCAGTTGCATAGACTTCTGATTAAATATAGCAGTTATTGACTTTCCCTGAAATTCAGACACTTCTGAAAATAAGCTTTTTGGCACCCACTAAGGAACACACTGAACATCTCCTTTAGTTACAAGCCCTCAAAATAAAAAATACTTATGAAGTTCTTACATTTATCTCTAAGAATTTGATCTGAGATCTTATTTAGCTCTCCTTGTAAATATACTCAGGGCTCGTCCAGCTCTTGCTGAAGTCAGAAGATCTTCAGTGCAATCTGCAGGGGCAGCACAGTGTACAGCTAGACAAGGTAGTAATTAGACATAAGAAATTAATTATTCCTTTTAACAGCCTCACCTTTCCTTGCAGGGTTGTACAGCTGAGGTCATTTACAGAGCACCTGCACAAGATCTGAGCTCTAAACTTCCCCAGCACACACAGCCCTGCCCTTCAGCCACAGTCCTTAATATTTAAAATGACCTTTCCAAATTTGTTTTGTTTTTAATATATTAAAAAGTCTTTCCCACTGAAGTGGGCAGATTTTCCAGTGAACTCCAGAACTTAACCCTGCAGCATTTTGCTATTTCAAGGTTAGAGCATGGGTTTCAAAATTTGTCCTGAACGACAAATATCTGCATGAAGTTCTGATGACGTTGTACTGAGACTCGGAGTCACCCTGGAATAGAAAACAATCCAAGCAACAATATTTGGCTCTGGACGGAAATTTTCCCAGAAGTTCAGGAGTTTTGAATTGCCTCCTTTCTGTTAAAGTTCCAAGTAAAGGCTGTGCATGGCTCCTGAGGCCAACATGCTGTATAATGTGTCAAAATTAAATATTCCACCATGAATCATTTATATTATACCTTTCCCAATTATTTTGGTTCCAAAGATGGCTTTTTGAAGGGGGATAATCCTGAAACAGTTTTACCTTCTGTACAAACAGACTTTGTGAGGTCTCCAGCGTTTACCTTCACAAGGAAGTACAACAGATCTGCATTATTTCTTATTGAAACCAGTTTGGTTTGCTGTAAAAAAAAGTCTAGCTGGAGTGTTTTATTACCACAGCTGACCACAAGATGGAAATCCTTTTCCATAAGATGTCTCCTGATTAGCAAAAGTACTAATAAAAAACCCCAAACAAACCAGCCTCTTTTCAGGAAAATGTTTTAGAGGAAGCAAAGGGGGATTCTCATCCCATCAGCAACGTGTTTTGGAGGCCTCATCAATTTTAATTTGATCAAACCCAAGCCTTTTCCTGGGAAGTTTTCCCTTTCCCAGGAAGGGCAGTTCCACTCAGAAATCATTCTGATGGAAACCTCTCCCTGATCACTGCGCCAGCAGCTCCGACACCCCAGGCACAGGAAAGCACCAGGGATGTGCTCACTGTTACATTTGGAAATGAGAAGGATAAAGTAAACTCTTCCCTCATACCAGTACAGGTTATTTTTAGCATTAAAAAGCCCTCTGAGGAACGGCTCCAGCCACCTAAAGCCTGGGATGGCAGAACTCAGGGAGCTCAGCAGGGTTTTACCCAACCTGCTCCCCTGCACAGCCAAAGCCACTGGCCTGGCATCCAAATGCTAAATGTAATTTATTTTTGCTATTGCTTATTTACAAAAATGTGCAGAGGCCTGCACTGGGATGGCACAGGGCATAAACAGAACTAAAAGGCCATTCCTGTCCCCAGGGGCAGGGGAAGGGTTAGGGAAGAGGGTGGAGAGGGGGAGATGTGTCCCTTTCCCACCTCCAAAGCTCTGTGGGATCTTCTGCAGCTCAGGAGGGCAGTGATGCTG
>VZRO01006215.1:0-45000 GCA_013397915.1 Daphoenositta chrysoptera
CAAAACGGTGACCACTACACTGAGGAGCGGCCTAAGGAGAGGTGAAATTCGGCCCGGTACATTGACAGTCCTAAAGCAATACCACACACAAATAGGGGCCTTTTGCTCACTGCAGTGAGGCCAGCAATAAACAAGGATAAAATGGGAGCAGGGGGCAAGGGTGTCTCGTGGAATTGTGGCACATTGTGCCACCAACCATGGGTGGGAAGACCAGGTCTGACTTTAAACTAAAGCAGCACTAGAGTGAGCATGTGCTACGTGCTCTGCAACTCTGAAATTGCACCACAGACAACCTCATTCTAGATGTAAAAAACACCCACTCACCTGCCTCAAAACAAACCAAGGCAAAAAAATAACTCTTTAAGGGGGCTGGTTGTGACTTTAAGTTTTGAGAAAAGAGAGGGGTCATCACTTTCTACATCCGAAATGAGGTTGTAGCCAGGTGGAGGGGTCAGTCTCTTCTCTCAGGTAAGAAGTGATGGGACGAGAGGGAACAGCCTCAAGTTGCACCAGGGAAGGTTTAGATTGGATATTACGCAGAATTTATTCACCAAAAGGACTGTCAAGCATTGGAACAGGCTGCCCCAGGAAGTGGTGCAGTGACCAACACTGGAGGGATTTAAAAGATGAGTAGATGTGGCCCTTAGGGACAGTGCTGAATTAATTGCCAAGTTTGATAATCTTAGAGATCTTTCCTAACCAATTCTATGATTATTTCTTCTCCCTCACACTCTCAATTGCAACTAGTTTAGAAAACGAGAAGAAAAAAAAAAGCACCTCACCACTAAGCATAATGCCTGAAAAGCTTTTAAGAAGACTTAAAATACACATTTGTCTGTCTTCATAATGAGTTGAGCTCAGAAGTCACAGAAAGGTCATATCACAAAGGGAGTGGCTCCTGAGGCACAGGGAAGCCTTTATTGCTTTAACTAACCTCCTTGAGGGCAATTTCACATCCATAATACAGACTATTCAAACAATGTACAATTAAAGTAGGTAAATGATCACCTTGTATGTGTTCAGATTTTATTTTGCTCTATTTAAAATCTGGCAGAGATAATTCTTTAATCCTATATTTTTAATGTGCTCAGTTATATCCAAAAGAATTTTTTTTGTCAGTGCAGCTGAATGGTGCAGTAATTAATAATAATCCTAATGATCAGAGCTTGTGAAATAAATTTTTACTGAATAAGCAGAATTAAATTTCTATACAGTCCTCTTGCATCTGAAAGAAATGCTTGCATGCCTCTTTAAAGTCTTATATTTAATAGATAAAATTTGACTGGTGTGTGGCTGTCTTTTAGATATATTGTCAGAAATGGGAATGATTTTGTAGTATAAGGTATGTATTATAAATGTACAGAATTTCTAAAAAGGTGTACCACCTTCTTCCTGTTACTGTGAAATCTTATTAACTTCTTGCATTAGATAAAATCACCTATAATGCACTTTTTTCTCGCCTGTTGGTGTAGGAGAGGACAATGCAAACTCCACATTTTATCATCTTTGCAGAGTACTATGTGCCTTCTTCCTTCTCACTTTTTGATTCACAAGAGTAGTATCACCTGCTCTGTGTGCAAACTTCCCCCAATCATGACATAACGTAGTCAAAATTAAGAAATAATCATATTCAATGCTTTTGTCCTGGGTGTTGCCAGCTTTAACACAAGCAGAGACCACGAAGGATAATACTTCCTGGGTAGACAATCCATCCCATCCAGGAACTATAAACCCTTTTCAGAGTTTAGTAATTTTACCCCTACTTGGATGAGAGCAAAACAGAGGAAGAAAACCAATTACCATCAGTATTTTAAAATACTTAGAATAATATAAATAGCTAATCCAGCTATTACACATTGTCCAACTATGTGTCCAACTATTACACATTGTCCAACAGAAGAAAAGGCTCTCTGAATTTCAATTTTAGCACAGGGCCAAGAGCACACTTGTCCAGGTACATCTGAGCTTGAGCACTCTGGGTGTGATTTTGTGCTACATGGGACCATTCCAGGTGTAAGGCAGTTGCTCTTTGTAGGTTTTGTTACAAGAAACACCACCAATTTTTTCCTATTTTGCACTCTGTGAACCCCTAAAACAGCCAGTAAAAGAACCTTCCAGTCAAAACAGAGATTGATTTTTTTTTTCCCCAGAGAGTCTGGGAAAAAACCAAAACAACAACCACACCAAAATATAATAGGGAGAGAAGAGGAGAAAATATTCTAAATCTGATTCTAAATATTCTAATTCTGATTCTAAATGAATCAGAGATTAGTATCATTAATCAAGGCAAAGATGCTTCAGCCAACAACATTGTGTTAGAAGAGAGTAATAGAAAATAGTGAAGAAAAACAATTCATTTTTAGGAATTACTAAGGAAGAAGAAAACTCTGGGAAAAAATCTGATAGCACTGGCTTTTTTTCTCATCACAGAACAGTTCAGTAAAAATACACAGCTTGTCTGACACAAGGACAGAGGAAGGCTTCACTCAGTTAAACACATGTCAACAAAAAGCAAATTCTGAGACTCCATCCAGACACTTTTATCATTAGATTAGACTTCAAATTGTGATCATTTTAACCTAGGGTTTCTATTTCACTTTTTCTTAGAGCAACACCAGGCACACATTTACTTCACCAACACAAAATGAATGAGATTCTCACAGGGCTCCAAGAGGCAGGGCATTAAGCACAAAACCCTTAATACAGGAATATCACTAGGCCTGCAATAAAATTAAAAGGCTTGACATCACTGCTGTGCCACCTTTACAGTTTTGAATGGCTCTGAAGAGATTTTCTTCTCAGAAAGATCAAATAGAAAATAAGGTCTAAGGAGTTGGTCAGTATTCTTTAGTGCCTGCCAAAGCCTTATTTGCAGCTCTACTTTTGAAGTCACTAACCTGAGTGCTTACCACACTCAAGTGCAGCACAGATTTATAATATGTTTTTATTTAAAGAGAAGAAATAGCCTACAGTACCAGGCGTGAGATGATATATATCCTGTCTGTTCTGAATGAACTGCTGTAGCAGACATTAAAAAGGAAGGGTGAGTTTTAAGAATATAGCTTTAGAAAAAAGATTTCACCAGCTAAACCTATTTCATCCTCACTTATATCTTATTTTTAAGAAGGGAAGACAGAATGAATTAAATTGAAAGCCATGTATTAAGTCTTTAGAATTTTCACAGAAGTTTATTGAACAAAACTCCTAAGAAGCTGCTTGCTTTTTTATCCACAGAAACGTATTTATAGGAGCTGAATTCTAATAAACACAGATTGCAGTGCAAAGAAAAAAAGGTCAGCAGTGTGTGCTCAAAGCTTTATTGATGTCTTGTCAATCAATCTTTTATTTTGTTGTTTAATTTTTTTTTTTTAAGAAAAAAATGCATGTAAGCACTTTTTCTCCTAATAGTGGATTTATTGAGCATTTCAACAAATCAGATGATGGATACAATAAGCAATGATGGCCGATTATCAACTTTGTGTTTTCAGGTCAGGTTGTAAATTGACCCTGTGTTCGCTTCTCTTCTTTCTGGGGAATAGCTAAGGCCCTTTTCAAATACAATAATTTCCAATAAACTTTTTTTCTGTGCGTTCAACATTCCAGAAGAGCAAGTTTATGGGGGAAAAAAACAACCTTGCTAGACAAATCCATGCAGTCCCATATATTGTCTCCTTGTAAACTAGTTAAAATAATAAAGCTGACTCTTAAATCTAAGAGTGGTGAATCCAAGGGACATAAAACTTTAGAACGTGGCCTTTAAAACCATGGCTGGTGTGAGCTCTTTAGAGCCCAGTAACAGACTTCAGCCCTGATCCTGCACTCAAAAGCAAGAGCTGCAGCCCTTCTGACTGGTTAAGTGGTCACCCCTTCTTTCCAAGGCAAACCAGACACCTTTCCCATCTGGCCACAGTCCGTCCTCGATATTTGATTTCCCAAATTTTCCAACATCCCATTCAGTCTTGTAATTTTGAGAGCCAGCAATCAGCAACTGCACTTAGTGATTCAGACAGGACTGGCCATGCAGTACTATGTTATTTGGCATCTATTCATCTTGCAACTTCACCACGCTCTTTCATTTTTCATCTGCGGGTTCATATTCAGGAAAAGTTGGCACTGAGGTGTCTATTGTGACAGAGGATTCCTTTGCCTCAGCTGATACAGATAATTTAGTAGAGTGCAAGGTACTGGGACAGATTATTTTCTTCCCTTCCAGTATACTTTACTTTGCATTCACTTGCCATTGCATTATCTGTACACTTCCTTAATTAGTTCTGTTCTTATAAGTGGTTCCTTCCCAATCCAAAAAATAAGAACATGCAAACAGAAGAAAGCACGGGCATTTGCAGAGACCCTCGCAAGCTCAGAGAGGATGGAAACCACATTTTACTCTACGGGAAACATCCACCCCATGAAACCCTTCACAAATTATGTAACACTTACTCCTGCAACTCTATTGATCTCTCTACCCATCTTCTCCATAATTCAGTATACTGGCACAGTCTGAGAAGCAACCTGGATATTTTAGCTCACTTTCTGCGGTATGGCAGCATCATGAGCAAGCATGTAAAGGGGATACATGCTCTGTGTTTTGATGGTCAAAGCTTTATCATTTTTACTATGGGAAGTTTAGAATGCCCTGGAGGTGCCACCAGGAGCGTGTGTCTCACCCTGTGGCAGTTAAACCATGCTGAAGAAACAAATGCAAATGAGGTCACAGAAATGCTCTTTGATTGTTGCCACAAAAGGTATGAAGTTACCTTCTAAAGAGAGAGGCACCTTCACACTCAGCAGTGTGTATTGGTAGACAACTGACACAGCATTTTGGAGCCAGTTTGAGACCACATACAACCAAATACGTTACAAACATTCCTTAGTGCCTGACTGCTCTGTGACATTTTATAAGGGCTGACAAGTGAAAGTGAAATCCTCTTGCAGTTAGCATTACACTCTGACATATGACTTTTTTTTCCTTAATTTTGTGAGAGATATGACTCACTAATATAGGCTAATACTTTCTGAGGGGTCAAAACCAAACTGATCACCATCTCTTGCAAGCATCTCACAAGCAGCTTTTAATTTCTATAAATGTGTTCAGAATTTAAAGTTATTATCTTACCAACTAAAATTAGACTAAGAGTATTCCTGGAAAGAATTGGTTTGTATTCCATTTTCACATTCTGTCTTATAATGGCATTTGATTAGCTACTGAATACTTTCATCTGTCTGACTAGATAGCACATTATTGTTACATTTTAAACAGAAGTAGAATAGAACAATAAATAGTGTAAATGCACTTCACATTCAAAATTTTATTAAACTTTCACAACATTTTGACATATACCAGTGGCCACACGAAAATTCACAACAAGAGATAAACAGACCCTACAATGAGCAATAAATCAAATTTGAGTTACCCTCCAAAAAAAACTCCACTTCAGGAATCTGGTTTTTATTATTTGGACAGCTCAGACTCTGTCTCTCATCATGGAACAAAAATCTCTGTCCAAGAGTCTCTGGGACAGATCTTGATGTTTTTCTTTTTTAGATAGTTCAGCTGATTCTTTAAAAAAAAAAAAGGAGAAAAAAAAGTGTATCTTACCTCTTACCTTAACAAGATGTACAACAAAACATCTTAGGAATCATGAACTGGGACTAGAACTATTCCAGCACATCTCAGCATGATTCATCTCTCAGATGCGGGGTAATATTTCCTTCACAAGCCAGGATAAAAGCCTTCCTCAAGGAGCCACTGTCCCTCTTTACATTATTTCTACTGTTTTAGGAAGAATTACTAGAATAAAGATATATATTTACGGTATTCCTTTAGAATGGTAAGGCTCCCGTTTTAGGAAGCAACTTAATCAGGAAGATATCTGGACTGGGAAAGAGTCTGCAACTTTGAAGTTCTGGGTTGTCACTTAAAACTTAACCCTCCATTGTTCACAGAGTGGGGTTACACTTATTTTATAACATTGATGAACAAGCCACAAGTTATTTTCTTCTTGCCAGATCCCTGTCACAGAATGTACCTTTCCTTTTGTTTTACAAAGCATAAAATCAAATTTCATTATATACTTCTATAGTACACAGATTTAAGCCTTTCCTTTAAATAGAGGATACTGATCCAGAATGAAAACAGCAGCTTTAAGATCAACAGTGGTTGTCCACTTTGACTCATTTACAACTAAAATCCTGACTTGCACAGAAGTCAATGGCAAAAGTCCAAGTGACAGTAGGGTATTAATGTCACCATTCACACCTAATTCAAGCTGCCATGTGCTTAGGTAGCAGAGAGCTATTAAAAAGGATCAAGTTTCAGGTTTCCTTCCTGCTGCATTTAGTTTAATAGTATGAATGAAATGTACAAAGATTCACTCTCTCCAGAAATTTTACAAAAGGAAATTTTTCTTTTTTTTCCCACTCATTTTCAGAAAAAGGATCAGAGAGAACAGATGAGCTGGAAACAGACCTCTGGAGAACATCTGGTCCCAACCCCGTTCAAGCAGAGGCAGCTGGAGCAGGGCTCCCAGGACCAGGTCCAGTTGAGCTTTCAATGTCTCTAAGGATGAGGACTGCACAAACCTCCCCAGGGGATCTGTTCCTCTGTACTACCAGCCTTAAGGTGCAAAAGTGTTTTGTTTTCGGTTTACTTTAGTTTCAATAGAATTTCTTCTATTTAAATTTATGCCCATAGCCTCTTGTTCTGCCATCAAGCAGTACTGACAAGAGCCTGTCTCCATCCTCCTTACTACCCCTCAGATGTTTGTACTCGTTGATAAGGTCCCCCTGAGCATTCTCTTCTCCAGGCTGAACAACCTCTGCCATCCTTCCTAAAAAAAGCCACTACTTAATCATCTCTGTGACCCTTTGCTGAACTCAGACCACTATGCCCATGTCAGTCTTAAACCGGGGAGCCCAGAACAAGCTCTGAATAATGTTACATTCTATATAAAAAAACCCCAAACTGGGAAATACAGATATGCAAATATCTGTAAGGGAACCAAACTTTTCATTATTATTATTATTGTGTGTTTTATACAGGCTTTCTGACATAAACGATACCCTGTAACAGAGAAATTGTATGAAGGCAGAGATTCCTTGCCTATGATAAAACATTTACTTGACTCTGCCAATACAGTCATTACTATATTTATCCTTCCAGCATCCCTTTGAGGTAAGGAATACTAATATACAGATTGTACACATGGAAAACAGAAGGACATAGTAACCTACCTAATATCACACAGGAAGTATGTGGAAGACAAGGAATGCCTGAGCATGAGGCTAAATGTTTTACAGCAGATGTCTGACATATAAAGTAAAAGACTTAAACTATTAATGGAGAAAAATTAGAATGCTGCAGAATTTTAGTAAAGGATGTCCTAGGGTGCATGTTCTGTTTTCCCAGCATTTCACATAGCTTCCATGAAAATGTACAGAATGTTTCTTCCCCTGTGTTTTCATTAAGACCCTGGCTGGACTCAAAAGTGAAAAAAAAAAAAAAAATCATTTTAAATCTATTCGAGAACTATTGTTTTCTTCTGTGTTGTCAGTTAGTTTAGGTACTTTCCTGCCTCTCTCCAAGCAGTGTACCCTGAGACAGAAAGCATAAGCCCTCAGCTTTTATTTTGCCATGTTAGAACATATAAAATCCTTTTGCTTCTTCTCATAAAACAGGCTTTTCCATTGCCTTAATAATCCTTATGACCCTTCTCTACATCTGTTCCAGTTTTACTGAACATTCTTGTCCATGGGTGACCAACACTACACAATATTTCTGAGGTTGCACCGCAGTCTCTGTAATAGCACCAGCATTTCCTCTCAAAATACCACTCCTAGTGCATCTTAAGGTTGCACTGCCTTTTTCACTGCTGCATAATTGCTTAAAACAATTCTCTGTATAACTCACAATATACAGCAACAGAAGTATGGAATCACTATAATTGAAATATGGTTGGGTTTTGAGGAATTTCTTTGAAGGAGAGAGCAGTGGACACATTTCATACATTACCCAAGAAGTCTTTTAAACTGGGAAGCACATGGAGATGCAAGAGAAAAGAAGAGGTGGAAAGTGAGAATTGGTGGGTGTTACATACAAATGGAGCAGGAAGATGAGAGCATAGGAGTGATGATTTCTGATGTGCAACAGCAGCAGGATATAGGCTCTCTTTCCTGTTTGGAAGTTCTCTGAACAGCTTTACAGAGAGGCTTGCCTGACTCTCCTAATTTCTAAATTAAAAGGGATGGTTGGAGAGTGCTTTTCTAGAGAGCCTACTCTGGGAAAACAATAGATATCGAAAAAGTTAAAACTTGAAGTATACCTCTTTGAACAAGCCTTATACAGCAACAACGGTCTGTATGAACCAGCTTCTTTACACATTTGGCTCAGTATTCAGAAAGAACTACACAGCTCATAAAACCAGGGCTTCATGCTGCCACCAGGATTATGTTATTGTCGCAAAATAAATGGAAAAAATCACACCATTTTGTTACTTTTTCATAAAAATTAAGATAGTACCCTCTAGTGTATTTACTTAATGTAAAAGGAAGCTTTTCATACTGCTGCCACAGTCACAGAACTCACAAAAAGCTAGAATCAGAATTCTTTTGTAAATTCAGGATTTTCTTTCCTTTTCTTATATCTAAATAAGCACAAGAAATTTCCTGTGACAAAAAAAATCAACTTACTATAATTATGCACTTTCCTCTGAATGTGAAATTAATGAAAAAAATTGCACAGCATTAAAATACAAAGTATATTTTATATTGCATATGTATGAAATATACATCAGTAAATACAGAATGATGTATTCAATATTCTTGAAGCAAAATTTAAAAGCTGACAATTCATTTTGACTTTTTTATGTAAATAAAGATTTCAGCAGCATCGGCATGTTTCTATGAAACATCTTTCAGCTTAACTTTTTGGTTTTCAAGTTGAAAATGTTGTATTGAATTTTTTTAAAGCCCTAATGAATGTCAACTGGCTTTTTCATAGGAAAAACCTTGAAATCCTTAGTCAGTCAAAACCCTCATTGATTGTATCCTCTGATGTTAAAAATTATTCATTGCTACTATATTCCCAGAAAGGCAGAGAATGTTGAAACATGAACAAATATGTACTGATTAATCACACATCTTTTTATGCAGTGTGTCTTTTTCTTACACAGGCTACTTTCTGAAGAGTCACCACTGGATGAAGGGTACAAGTCATCTGGCAAGGACTTCCATCATCCTGCTCTATAGAGCTCCCAGGTCAAGGAGAGACAAGGCCATGTAAATGTAAGTGATTCTTAATGAGTTCCTTACCCATAGCTTTACTGAGGCACAAATAACCATAAAATGACTTATTCTATTGATTTTGAATCCAGCATAAGACTTGAGTTAATTCTAAACCCTGAAGAACAATGGTGGGGAGACAACACCTTCAACCAGGTCAGTAATTATTACCAGAGTAAGTTGCCTTCAAGAGTCATTGTCAAGTAATCAGTAAACAGTAGTGCAGCACTCACACAGGGCAAGGGCTTTGCCTGCCAGATGGAGAAGTGCAAAGATGTTCATTGTGCAGCTCAGGTTAACTAAATACTAATCCACAAACAGGATAGAACCTCATATAAACAGGAAGATCAAATCCCAGGATTTCACCCAGTCACCTGGAGTATTCCCTAGATATCACCTATTATGGGAAGGTGTAAATAATCCCATATAAGGCCACTAACCACGATCTTCCCGGGCCATTGGACAAGAAGGTCACTGACCCATGGTCCTCTTTTCCAGCCCATCTCAGGTGCCCTGGAAGTGTTTCCATGGTTACCCCCGGGCCTAGGGAAGATGCTTTTGTAGGCCTTCAGGCCTGCTCTTCTACAACACCCATGGTGGAACCCTACAATGCAGGAACCATCGTGTGTGACCTGGGAATGCTCTTGCCACTGCCTGAACCCTGACAGGAGGGAGGACACCCACACTACCCTTCCTTCTGCCCAAAAACTCATCTGCATTTCACTTGAACAATGGGAGTGCAATTCTGCCAGTGCCAGGAGATCACACTCCAGCAAATTCACCCTCAGCAGAGCAGAAATGACTCCTGTGGGTCAGGCAAGTGTTTGTCTGTCCAGTCTGAGCGGGGCTACCTCTGGCTGTTGGAGAGAGGTGGAAAAGCCCATGCATTATGCAGCTGTGGAAAGACTTGCATACAAGGAAAGTATTTTTATACACCTCACCAGTTAGAAACTGCTTTTGCTAGGACAGAGAGAGTCTTGCTTGACTTCTAAACTCCAGGTAGTATTTGACAACTTTTCTCTTTTTACATACACCTGTTTCTGGCTGGATGGGTATTTCATAATTTGCTGTGAAGTCTGTCCCCCTTTAAGAATCCCAAAGCCAAAACCATGGACACCTTTTTCATCAAATAAAAATCCACACTTGTAATGCAGCAGTTGGGTTCTGGCACTAATACATCACAGTAATACCATACAATACAGTAATACATTGTCTTTTAAATAAATATACACATACAAGGTCTGTATGGTCACTATTTCTCAACTCTTTTTTTTCTGAATTAATATCTGATGCTGTTTCTACTCTAACTCTCTTGCTTTATGAAAAATCTTGTGACAAGTTTTATAGGTTATGTGATTTCGGAACAATTCCACAAAACATAAATCAATTTACTCTTCCTTCACTTCTGATTTCACTCTGCATCCCCTAAACCTCCTAACATTGTTTTGTCCTTTGATTCTTCTTCCATTTAAAAATACCTATAGGGCAATTAAAGAAATTTACAGAAATAATGCAAAAAATACATATACTGCTAATGGGCCTACTTACATCTGTGATCTCTTCTTTGCAATAGAGGCATAATATGTGTAAGACCAAACATTGCTATGCATGCTGCTGCATTTATTTCCCCCTCAAAATACGTTCTAATTACTACAGCAAAATTGAATTTGCCTGTGCATGCATTAAGGTTAACCATGCAGTCAGGAAGGAATGAAGCACTAAGAATCAGTTGTGTAACCAAGAAGGAAATAAATATTTAAAATCATGAACAGTATTATAATTACTTTGTCTGAGAAATAACTTAGTTAATTTCTGCTCTAAGAAATGATGCTAAAAGATACTAAGCTGCTTTCCATGCTAAATTAGGAGCTCAAATTCACTGAAAAACTGAAACACCATAGTCAATGGCAGTAAAGGTATCTATTTCAATTGTTTTCTGGTACATCACAGTGTCTTTGAGAGAAAAGTGTTATTACTTGACAACTTTATGACATGCAACAGAAAGTTATTGTATTCTAGTATTACAATTTTGCTAATAGAAACATTGTCTAAATTACCACAAAAAAACCTTGGAAGCAATTTACATGGTGGCATAAAAGTTGATGAATGTGGCAGAAACACCATTTAGATGAAAAAAAAAGGCATTAAACGTGAAAGAAAAAAATTTAAATTAAGAAAGTCCTGAAACTGGAAAGTAACTGCATCAATTTTGACTAAGTAATTCAAATATTCTCTCATCAATTTAACTAAATTGAATTTTAATTCTCATGAATACCCGCTGCAAAAAGGAACCAGCAGAGAATTTTCTTGTCAATGTGTGAACAGTCGATGGTAAAAAGAATAACCATCAAAAAAAAAAAAAAAAAGCCATCTGCAGCTAGGGGAGAGCCAAAATAATTGAAAAGTCATTGTATGGGAGGAACTGTTACTAAAATTGGTATAGAAACATAGAATGGTCTGGTTTGGAGCACCTTAAAGACAATCTAGTTCCATCCCCTCTTCCATGGACAGGGATACCTTCAATTAGACCGGGTTGCTCAGAGCCCCATCTAATCTTCAACACTTCCAGGATGGAGCATCCACAGCTTCTCTGGGCAGCCTCTTCCAGGAACTCACCACCCTCACAGTAACAAATTCCATCCTAACATCTAACCCAGAGCTGTCAGTGTGAAGCCATTCTCCCTTGCTGGGCACTCCATGTCCCTGGGAAAAGTCCCTCTCTGTTGCCCTGACTTCTGCAGTCCTTCCATGTGTTCATTCTTTGAAAAAGTTTCTCACACACTTTCTGTAAACATAGTCATGTTTGGTTAACTGTACCTTATTGTTTTCATTCTTTCTCCAGGGTGGAGAATGTTTGATGGACTGTTCTCTTAACCAGTGGGGATGGAAGAGGTGGCAACCTCATCCTCCAATCCATNGCTGGGCATGAAAAGAAGCACTCCAACTCAAATCCTTTTCACATCTCCACCCAGGCCAGGAAAGAGGCCTGGCTCTTTATTCTTTTCATATATATCTGTTTCTAGGAATGACCATGGATTGGAGGATGAGGTTGCCACCTCTTCCATCCCCACTGGTTAATAGAACAGTCCATCAAACATTCTCCACCCTGGAGAAAGAATGAAAACAATAAGGTACAGTTAACCAAACATGACAATGTTTACAGAAAGTGTGTGAGAAACTTTTTCAAAGAATGAACACATAGAAGGACTGCAGAAGTCAGGGCAGCACCTCTCCAGCTCTCTGGGAGCCCCTTTAGGTACTGGAAGACCACTCCAGGGTCACCCAGGAACCTTCTCTTCTCCAGGCTGAACAACCCCAGCTCTCCTAGCCTGCCTCCACAGCACAGCTCCAGTGCTCTGACCATCTTTGTGGCCTCCTCTGGGCTGGTTCCAGCAAATCCATGTCTTTCCTACGCTGGGAGCCCGGAGCTGGAGGCAGCACTGCAGGTGGGGTCTCACAAGAGCGGAGCAGAGGGACAGAACCCCCTCCCTCGACCTGCTGGCCACACTGCTGGGTTACAGATGAGCTCTCTGGCTTGCCAGTGCACATTGCCAGGTCATGTTGAGTTTCTTGTCAATCAAGTAGCTAAGATTGTTATCAGTATTTCCCTTCAAACCTCCATTTTTAAAGAATTTATATTACTTGACTGTTAAAATATGTTTCTGGGCAGAAACAAGGGTGGACTGTGCGCAGGCAAATTTTAAAATTAAAAACGGCCTCCAAAATTGCTCCAGCAATTTTCTGCACACAATTGTTTCCATGTGAAAAGATCCACGTTTAGTCATGAAAACAGCACACTCAGAAAAAGAAAAAAGATTTTATCAACTCAGCATTCAATCCTAAGTAGTACTATGACCCTCAGTTATTACTACTGTGAATACACACCCTAATACCCAAACTTCAAATACGAGCAATGCCAGAAAGTAAGGCTTGGTAGATTTGTCCTTGCATTTGCATGTAATTACATAAGTTTGAAACTGCAGGTTTTGGAGTAAATTTGAAATCAACAAAGAGATTATATAATAGAATCTCAAATCAGTAATAATTTTCTTTCCTAATACACAGTTGTGTCCCTTGGCAAACATGACAAAAGAAGCAGCAAAATGATGAGGCTTTAGGTTTTTAATATATTTTTTCAAATATTCATTTTTATTCCCTAAGTGAATAATGTGATCTAAATCTTATCAGCTGACACTGTATCTCTAAATTCATAGTTTTGCCTTTACATTTCCAACTATTCTACTTTTTTAACACCTCATTTTTTGGTAGATAAAATCAATATTACAAACCATTGTCTGTATATTAATAAAGACAATATAATTGCCAAAAATGTCAGCACTTTTAAGCAAGATAAACATTTCTCTTAATCTGAAATGTCAAAGCAATTTTGTTAAACCAAAAAGTCTTTTTCAAGAACAGTGTGACGGTGGGAACCCGTGTCAATAAATTACAAAGCAAAACAGAGGCAAGTTGCTAAATCAGTGGAGAACACACACACACCGAGCAGCCCACATTTCTCATTCCCTCAAATCCTCAGTCTCTGAGCAACACAGGTAAATAGAGGAGTTGGAAGTGCCAGATCAGTTACTGATCTTGCTCAGCAATATGTCTCTAACAGTGACAGAAAAAGACTCTCAGGAATAAAATGCAAGAAATCTAAGTATAAGAAATTATACCTTCCTCCAGAAGGTGTTCCCTACAACTACATATATGTATGTATATAAAAATGTATGTCTGTGCATACACATACGACTAGTTTAAAAAAATTCTTCATTTATTAGCTGTTTGCTCTAGTATGGGCATTCTTTTGAAACACTCAGATAAAGATAGCTTCTGCAGCACCATCCCCCCCAGACTTTGCGTGAAAGAACACGATTCTCATTTTTTGGAGTTTGGACACCAGTTAAGCTGCTCTGCATGCATGTGGCTTGAGTACAACCCACAGACTCAGAACCTTTGCACTCTTAATAAAGATTTGGGTTTAGTTTAGAGAGATGAAGGCCTCCTGTATTATAACCCACCATGTGGTGCATGAAACAACTCTCAGCCAGGCCTGGAGGCTCAGAGAACCAAGGGCTGTAGGCACACGGATGAAAAGACAATGCTGGCCAGAGACTGATTATGATGCAAAGCTATTTGCTATTTGGAATTGAAATAGAGCTCATCAGGACAAGCCTGGAAGCAATACTTATTCACTGATGCCTGAGCACTCATGAAGTTTGAAATTCACATTTTTGGAGGTGTCTTCTCTCATTGCTTTAAATTGTGTGTAACTAATCCTCATTTCTCACAACAGCAGAGTTGACTATGCCACTGCAGTCATCACCCGACTCTATATGCACGTATTTTCTAATATAGCCAATCAAATTATATTACTGTGTGCCACTATTACAAATCTAGAGAATCAGCAACATGTTAAAAAAACACCAAGAGACAACAAGCTTTTTCCCCTCCTAAACAGTTTAGGAGGATGGCCTAGTGTTCCAAATTAAAAACTGAAACTTTTAGTCACCGCACCTTTTTCTCTCCCACTAATTGTTATTGTATGATCAGTGTTGGTTTTGACTGGTTTTGCCTTTAAACTATATCTAAATTCACAAACTTGAAGACAAGGCTGGTTCCCAAGGGACTTTTCCTCAAGACCTTATAGTTCTAGCACTGAATCTTTAAAACATGGAATGAAACACAGCATATACAACAACACTAGAGATCTTCCGAACTACATCACCACATACTTTATTCCTTTTTAATGCAAGTCCCTCCAGTCAGTGGCAAGGTAGAGCTCATTCCATTCCCTGTTCCCAGGCTGGCTGGGCTTCACCACTGCTCTGCCAAGCTCTAGTGCTGTGGAGACTTCCATGGGAGAAGAACAGATGCTATAAACTAAAGTGATGTCTCTGGTGATCCCAACTTTATCTGGAGCTGAAGCCTGGCGATTCACAGAGCCCCAAGTCCTCAAATAATCTGTCCTCTATGGCCCTTTGGCACCCCAGTGCTTGTGGCTTAAGCCTGATCCAGACTCAGAGAGATGGGGGGTGAGGGGGAAAGGATTGTGCTCTTCAAACCTGACAAGGAAATTAAATCCCCCAAATCTAAAACTCAGGGCCCCCCACCAATCTCTGTGTTTTCTCTTGAAGGGACTGTCCTGTTTTCCTGCTCCCAAGATGAAAAGCCAGTACAAGTACAGACATTCAGAGTGGAAAAAAAATAAAATTGCTGGGGGGGGAACTACAAAAAACCACAAAAATAAGTCACCTGGGCCACAAACTGTATTGGCTCTGGGCTCATCTCTCCAACAGACCTTACTATTAATATGGCTCATTGCTCAGTCAGATTCTGAATTAACAGACAACTCCTTACTAGATAGAACACTTAGTTTCAAAGAACTCACACTGATTGTACACTAGCTCATCCTTTCACAAATTTAGATACTTAAATTATTTGCTGAAAGGAGACTGTAGTTGCTTATATAAGTCAGTGGCTGATTAGCTACCTAATTTTATCACCTACAATAAGAACAATGTACAGGTCAGTTCACTGTAAGCAGACAGAAAGCTTCTTCCCAAACAATACTCAGACAGAACAGCAAGAGTTAAGAAGTTTTAAAAACATTTTCCTGGGGCTCCCCTGTGAGAAATGCTCAGAAAAGCCTTTTTCTATCCTAGCCATCTAGGGCTTGATGCAAATGCTGAAAAAACTGGGCTGCTTTCAGACCTTTTCATATGACAAAATGTTTAAGCCCTTGGAACCAAAGTTTCAAAGTTGTACTTTCTAAGCTGACAATGGACATATGTACAAGTCATTTAAGACTAATACAAAGAACAATATAATTTTACAACCACAGATTAACTATCCACTGGAGGCTGGTTTGGCCAGTCCTGTAGCATGTTCCCTACTTTACACATAGAGTTAGTTCTTCTCTCTAAGAAAATGTGGCTGGAAAGGGAATTTTAGTTCAGTGTCTTAAAACTGGTTTTCTTTTCTTGACTTGGAGATGCCAATAAGGTGTAAATATTTTTAAGGAGACTTTTATTATTGAATAATGGCAATGTTTTATTTATGGTGTGTGCATACCGAGGGGTTTTTTTCATGTTCTATAATACTCAGCCCACACAACATTTTTTTTATTATTAATGAAGTAATTTTGCTTAGAAAGACAAATATTGAACCTTTGGCTATACCAAGGTAATTCTTTTCAGCACAGAGGCAATGCTGTGGTTCAGCAAGCAACTGAAATTGGCTCAGGAATGATAGGAGCCACCTTCTAAGACAGTTTGGGTTAATAACATAGGCCTTCTCCCTCAAGGTCCACAGATACTCCCATTACTTGATGGAACTATTCCTACATATAAACATTTGCAGAATTAACAGGAACATTTGTATTTAGATACCAGATAGTAAGACCCAGCATATCCACCAACACCTGAGCTCAACATACAAAGAAGATCTGCTAATCAGTGCACTATCCCAGAAGAACACAAGGGCAGTGTTTTTTAGACAATGCAAAGTCTCCCTTCTCAAAATTCCATCTTTTGGATTGAAAGAAGCAAACCCCACCAAATTCTGTGCTTTCCATCAAAGCCATTGTTCTCTGAGCCCATCTATTCCCTGTTGGAGCAGTAGAACAGGGGTACAGGATTGTGTGCACCTCTTAATCCCAAGCTGTCACTGTCCCATCTAGTCCTCACCTCAATAGCACAAAGTGATGAAGTACTGAGGAGATTCTGACTCTCTTGTAAAATGTTGTGAGGTCACATGGTGACATGATTTTGGTATGAAACCTCTCTCCCTTAAAATTCTCTCCTTCCTTAGTACAAATCCAGCCTGTAAGGCTACCATATCTTTAGTGCAAAGTCTATAAGTATTTCTAATTAATAGTGAAGTATAAGATTTGGGATATATTAACGAAAATTTTACTATTTTAATTGCACATAGATATTGTATTATCTAAGCTACTTTTATTACTAAAAAATAGTTTTGAAAAATTCTTACTGCGCATAAATTTACATCTGTCTGTTACCTTACCATGAACATTTACATTTCCTCTGTAAAAAATACACACAGCACTCAGCATTTAAAGACAATTACTCAGCCTATAGACCTCTTGCCTTAATTAATGTTGGTATTTTTACACACTTTCTTCATCAACTAATTTTTCTTTCCAATGATGTCACTGCAATTATTTCTATTCAGCCTGAATGTTTTACATTACTTAGGCAGCTAGACAGCTGTCTTACACTTGAATTGCTCAGCCATTTTTGGAACCCAATCCCCTGTAAGATTTTGTTTCCCTACTTTCCAGGGTGGTTTCCAGCCAGCCATCATGGTATTGCTCTGAGGGTAGGTCACAGTCATTTAGCATTTCTATATCCCAGCGTCTTGGCTTTATTGTAGCAATGGTTTCTCTGAGCACCCTGGCTCGTGTCACCTTTTCCTTGGCAGGTCAGGTAGCAATCACGAGTTCAGCAGAGGCACCGTGATTGAAATCACTGGCATCATCTGTGCACTGGAGTGTCTCTGCTAAGACTCATAGATTTATTCATTGATCAAAGCGAGTTCCCCAACCAAAGTTCCAGAAAGCACTTTTACTTGTGCTTAATTTTGACTCTGTAGGGAGTTTCATACATTTGAAAATTCTGTGTTTTCCTGGACTGGAGTCCTTGCCAGCCATTATGAAGTTTGAAAGAGTTGCTCTAACGTGGAAGCCCCAGAAAACCTGCCCGTTTTCCTATATATTTCAAGGAATCAGTATCAGTGTACCATAAACTAACAAAGGAATGAAAAATGAATAGTTTGGCAATTTTCCCCAGCATCTAGCAAATAATTTGTTATCAACAATTGCCAATAATTCAGCAGAAGCCTCTCCTTTGTTGCCTCTATTGCTTGCCAAAATTTCCTCCTTATTTGAGTAAGTCTGGCTGAACAAGGCAGAACATGTTGGTAACATTTTCAAAACTGTCTTTTTCATCTAAAGTGACAAAGACCTTTCCTCCAGGGCACCAGCAGAAAACAGCAAAACCCTGTACCTGAGTTAATAAGTAAGAGCAAAACAAGTAAAACCTTGGGATTTAACACTTTTGCCAATTGTGATTTTCCAGAGTCCCTGTTCATCAGCATTTATTATTTACCTTTTAGCTTCATAGCGTTTCCTTTTCACTTGGGACTTGGGTTATTGCTTTGCAAATTGTATATTAATATTGCTTACCTACAAATACTTCAGGTATGATCCCAAGGGCAGTGCTGTATGCATTTTGATGAACATTTGAACTTTTAAAATTCAGTAGTATTTATTTTAACCAGAACTAAAAGACAAAGTTGAATTACAAGTTTGGTGATTAATATACATCTACTTAAAGACAGACTGAAGGAGGGCAAAATTCACCCCTCTGCAGAAGATTTGCAATTAAGTTTTTGTTTAAAAGCTCCCAACAACAGACCTTGTGTGCTTGAAAAAGCCAGTCCTGAGACATGCCATGAAGAGAAAATACTAGTTTTAACTAGGAAGGAGCAAAACAAAATGTATTTTAGACACATATGCCTGCCTAGAAAATTTAGGACTGTAACAACTTTTGAAGAAACCTGGCAGAGTAGTTAATAAAACAAACAGTTGTTCCCTCTTTGGATATTAGTAAGCCATCATGAGAAAATTAGAAGAGCTAAAGTATTGTCAGATGTTTGCAGTGAACACTCCCCAGTTCAGTGTTTGGAAAATCCAATGTGTAAAATTTCCCATAAACAAAAAGTTTTTTAAAATGTCAGTTCTGGGATGTTCTTGGCTGAGATTGCTGGAACAAACAGAAATAGGTTTGTGAACGTAAATAGCTGATGTGGAGTGTCCTTGGCAATATCTGTGCTAATAAGCCAAAGATAAAAATAAATAAAAGAGTAAAATTACAACTCAAAAAGTGACAGAGCTGGGAAATCAGGAGTTTGGATTGCCTGACCATTTTCTCTCACCCTGTTACAACTTGCTGTGTTAGGACACAGGTATAAAACCTGTCCCCAGACACCAATCCCAGAACCAAAGTATATTCTGAATAATTCCAAAGAAACTGTATCAGGATATGTGTGAACCTCCCCTCTTGCAGCCCCAGATCTTTGTTTTGGTAAAAGACTTTCACACGGGTGACAGTCTGCCTTTCACATAGAGGACTTTCTTCAGTTCCTGCTAGGCACAAAAGCTGGTTGACTCTTTTTTATTTCACAAGAAAACCTTATGGATAAATAATCAAATCCCAGGAAAGCATGTCGAGAAGATAAAACACAACGCTTTGGAAATACAACTGTGAGAAATGAGAAGGGGAAAAGCCCAAACTCTAGGAATGAAACTAGTTTCTTACCTTTCTGTCATGATTTGATTAGAAGCAACAGGTTCCAGGTTTGATTTCTGGCTCTTTTCTCAGAAACCTAAGAAAATTAAATGAAACTGGTTGAGTGTTCAGTGAATGATACTTTCATCTTTGCAGTGAATGAAAACGCATAACTTCACTGGAGGGACAGAGGTGAAAAGAGTAAAAAATTAAATTCACCAAACAGCTGGCGTCCCCCTAAATATAGTAATAATTAGTCAAATCATTACTCATTCACAATCACAATGAAGAATTTGATCCTTCTTGACCAAACCCTCTATTCTCATCTGCTTTAATCTAGAATGTTTTGCATTGCCAATCTTCAAGCATTAGATTTTAGATGAGATTTGATAAATTACATCACATTGACCACAGTGAGGTACTGAATTACCAAGATTTTCTTCCTTCATTACAAGCACACAATGTCACCAGATTTTGGGGGGAAGTTGTTTTTTGGGTGTGGGTTGTTGTGGCAGGGGTTTTCTCAGTGTATGCTTTGTTTTGGGGGGTTTTTTTGGCTGTGTTTGTTTTGGTTTTTTTTTTTTTTAATAATCCCAAATAGGCAAAACAAAATAGTAAGTGAAGTTGTTTTAGACCTCTCTTACTACCACTGCCAAAAACATTCCTTCTGACCATCTGCTTTCTGGAAAGGGCTCCTCACATCTTTTGGGCCTTAGCTGTCAGGGTTTTCTGCATTTGAGAAAGGATATATGCCTGTGCCTGTGGCCTTTAATTTGGAAACCAGCACAAAAATTCTGTTTTATAAAAAGGCTTTTTTCTAAAGATGCTCAGAAAGCATTTCAGATCTGTTGCAATCACAGCTAAAGCTGCAGAAGGCCAGTGCAAAGCAGCAGAGGAAGCTCCTCAGCGAGGATTAATTACTGACCATTGCTCTGCTTGAAACCATAACCTTTCCACCACTGTCTTGGGGGTTCTCCTTCCCACCTCTCTGGGTTCAGCCATCAGAGCACTGTGCAGCTGTCTCTAAATCACTCTTGCAGTGTGCTCAGCACACGAGCAGCTCTATACAAAACACACCGACGTGGGTCCTGCTGGAATATGGTTGGAATATGCTCAGCATATTCTGTTTCTCTCTCTGGATGACCCAGTGCTCAGGACCACTCCTGCCAGGAATGGCCCCAGCTCACAAACAAGCATGCCACAAGGCCGTGTAGCAAGACCTGCGTTATTATTATGCCTGCCCGACGTGCCAGCACACGCATCAAGCTCCTTCAAAGCATTTACTCATCTGTTTTACTGCGCCAGCTCCTCAACCACAGCAGCAATGAGTACCTACCCAGAGGAGTAATCGTCTGCACCATGGCAAAACCCCACACCAGATGCAGAAACAGCTATAAAAGCAGGCAAAACGGGAACCAGAGGTTGGGCTCCTCCTGCCAAGAAGTAACTTGGGTGGATCAGCATGCCCCAAGGCCATTGTGCTTTTATGGACAAACCAGCCTGCTTTTTATGAGCTCTTGCTAGCTGTACACAAGGAAACCAAACACGGGATCACAGAATCTCAAAATAACTTAGTCCAAAAGAGACCTCTGGAGCCATCTTGTCCCATCCATGCTCAAAACTGGGCTGACTTGGATCAGGTTAGGGCCACCTACAAGTCTCTAACACACCTTACTCTCTGCTGTGTAAGAGACTTGGCCACCAGGCACCACATGCATACATATCCATGATGATATTTTGGATCACATCAACTGTAAAGAGGAACAGCATATTCACAGCAAAATTCAGAGCCCATGTTTCCTTCTAACCTCAGCAGAAATACATAATGTGGCTCAATGCATACAATGCTATTAAAAACCATACACACCCAATGAACCCAGTCACTGCATTGTACATTTTGGCCTTGCTGATAAGTGTTTAGTCCACTAAAGTTGAGCAGATATGAAAGGAGAAGGGAAAGCATCTGTAAATGCCACAAATTTAAAAACAGCCAGCTGGATGCTATTGACAGTGTTCAAAAACATCAGAGTATTTATCATGTCACACTCCCAGGATGGGGCCAAAGCACAGAGTCTGGGTTAGCAGTTGCTGTTTTCATTTACTTGGCTTTAGCTGGGAGTTAGGAAACACCACTTCAAATGAGGGTTCTGCTTTGGTGAACTTCACATGTTAGTTGGAAAGATAGGAAAGGTAGGACAACAAAAAGAACCTCCCCAGCCTCAGCTGGAGAGAGTGGGTAAGGCAGAAGACAGAAGTAGAATTTACTTACTTCCATAACCATGGACAGAAACCCTAACCCCCGCCACCAAAAACCCTAAAAACAAAATCTTCCTGACCATAAAAGGACTGGAACTTTTGTTTAGCTAAATTTACATATAACTTTCACTTGTTTCTCTCTGTGTGTTTGCTTTTTAAACAAAAATACCCAACACTACATACTCCAAGGAAACAAAATTAAAGGAAATTGTGCGGCTCTGATTCCTTGTTACCACTTTAATTTAATTTCGCTTCCCTGATCTTTTTCCTTAAGTAAGCTGATAAAAATGTTTTTAATAGCAATGATAATTTGGTCGAGGATAAAAGGATTTTTTTCTGAAGGAGGTTCTTCTTTGCATACATGTACACATATTTAGTGTGTGTTCTGTGAGCACTTTCTCCCTATGTAATAGAGAGCCAGAAAATCATCTGTCAGGGGATGATGGATGATGAACTCTGCTACTTAGGCCTCAGGGCCCAGCCCCGCTGCTATACTTGACTTAGCCTTCAGTAGGCACCAAGTGCTCTGTCAGATTCATGCCAAGGGAAAAGCATATGCCTGGAACTCCCAAAAGTGTGGGAACCAGAATAAACAGAAACATTTTTCATGTTACCACACGTTTTAAATCTGCTGTGTCACTTTCCTGTAAGCATTGTCCGTATTTTTGTAATATATACAGTCATTGTGGGTTTGTTGCTCTGCCCATCACCTCTGTTCTTTGTTGTACACTAACCAAGAAAACAAATGAAGAATAAAAGGAATGCACAGCATACATGACCATTTGGCTGACTACTGCAGTCTTTTAGCAAAGGAGAGAGAAGTTCTTGGGGTTTTCTTTTCTCCCTTCCTCTTGACAATGCTTTTGTTGCTTTGTTGCAACAAGGCTTTTCTCACCTCACGCAGCTTTATTAATTCAGGGGTTCTTTTGGAGTCCTCTTGGGTGTTGTATCACCACACATAGATATGTACAACAGGACTATAGTTAAAAGCCATCTTCCCCTCTTCTTTACATCCCAAAAATTCCATCAATCTTTGAATTATGCTGCTTGGCCTGGAAGGACTGCAGGACTCTCAAATCTCAAGCATTTCCATTATGAGCTGAAGGTCCCACAGGTCCAAGGTAAAATGATGGTTTAAAATTGATGTCAATCATAAGCATGGTTTTCTAATGCATATTTTTATTTCATATTGCCTAACCACTGATTATAACCAGGCTTTTAAAACAATTTTCTTAAAAGAGAATTGGTCAAATGCAGCTATGATGGAATTTCCATCCTTCAGAAATTCCTCAGCAATGAATAATCTGTCTCCTTTTCTTTCATCACAGCCCTCTTTAAATAAAATATTTATATTGTGGCAAGTAGTAAAAGGTTTTATTCCTTGTTTAGGAGAGGCTGACAGAAAATGCCATAAAAATTAGCAGCAATCCAAATTACACAAAATAATATTGAGGGTCTTCCTCCCCTCCCCACTGCAGGTATCTTTACCCATAGAGATCACTATAGAAGCTTTGTGAAAAACTTGTCGTTTAAATGTCCCTTCAGTTCAAAAGGGATATTCTGCAGCCCTGATTTACCACTGGATAAATTCAGAGGAAGGAGCTTACCAACATTTTATTCCCTTCTAATACCTTTTCAGAACTAGCAGGATTCACTGAGGCCTAAAGGCCCAAAAAACCACCTGCATTTACATTCTTCAGTCAATCTCATTAACCCTTAGAGGCAGCAGCAGGACTCCTGCAGCACCAAAAAGGGACACAGCAAGGCAAGGACTGGGACTCACGGAAATGAAGGCACAGTTTTAGGCCGGAGTCACTGTCACAACTGAAGCAAATTCCAAATTTCTTTGATTTTGACATGAATATTTATCAGAGAACAATCCCTATTCCTGAAAACTGGCCTTCCCCAGCCATGTAAGGACTGTCATTTGCAATCTCCATGTCAAAAACTGAACTCAGATTATTAGATGAGGATCTACTCCTCCCCAGTGTTATCAGGCATTTCTTCCCTACAATACACATTAATACAAGAAGATATCCAAAGGTCCATTCATCTTACTTTACAGATGGGCTTGGCTGACAGCTATGAGCCTGATTTGTCTTTTATTTCAATGCATTCATCCCAGCACCACTCCAGGCTCTCCTACAAAATATGCCTGTCATTCAACAGCAGCAGAACAGTTTAAATGCTCTTATCTACTCACTTGAAATCCCACCCCCCAAGGCAAACTGTTCCCTGAGATGATCTTTACCCTTCATTTGAGTCTAATGCACCAAGACCTGAAAAGACATTATGTCCAGAGACTGGTGTGGCTGCAGTAGCAATTACCAGTTCAGCAAATCAGCTCCTCGTTGCAAGCACTGCTCGGGCTATATATAAGCCAAGAAGAACCTAGAATCATTGTGTCAGCAATTCTCAAAGACTATTTTAAATGGTATCAAGTTTAATAAAACTTTTACAACACAGTACAGAGTGTACTTTGTGTTCCTTTGAAATTGATGGAACAAGCCAATTTTTCCAGGTTTGTAGACATAACATTTATTAAATTATAATAAGAAAATAGCTATTTAAAACCATGAAATGAAAGACTATAATATACATTTAAAGGTCAACAACTGCATGAGTTTCCTTATTATGTATTTTATCAGAGAAGTCCTGGGAGACAAAGGAGCCCTAACTCTACCCACGTGCAGCTGCACATTGTTGCTATTCCCTGCCCTGACTTGGACAAGGAACTTCATACTCCTGTGGATGGCCCTGCTTCACCCAAGCCTCTTACAGAACTGCCTTCACCCACTAAGATGGTGACTTCCATCCTCTAAATAATTTCCACCACATGTACCACATATAGATGGAGCTTTTGTAGCTGCAATAGCAAGGTCAGACTGAAATACAGTGATTTTATTCCATCTCTGCACTATACTTCCTTTAGAACGTTCCTTAAATCAGTTTTACCACCTCCACCCCAATTTCCTTTCTGCAACTAAGGAAGGTTAATGTGTTCTCTACAAGGGAAGAGAGGCTGCGTGAACTAATACTGCCAAACAGAAACAACAGAAATGATCAACAAAGAAAAGCCAATGAGAAAATACCCAGATGAGGTGGAAACTTCAGCACCAAGAGTCTGGAAAGAAATGTGATCTAGGTTTTGGCTTTTAAAAGCATTTTAATGTTTCAGCATTAAAACATTTTTATTTCTTCCTAAATATGTTTAACATCAAACTTGAACTACAAGGAAAACAATAAATTTTGCTGGGGTTTTTTAAGTGCTATTTCAGTGGGCCTCATTCCACACTCTTCACTTAAGCTGAGTTGCTATTTAGAAGGATTTAAACAGGACTTTTTTTAGCAGCCCTTAGGGTGATACATCTTCCTGGATCCACAAACAGAATACATGGACAAGAGCACAGCATAAACCTTTTGTTTATTAATAATTGCAACTATTTCTCCAAATTCATAACACAAACCCTGACATTGTAGCACACTGAAATATAGTCTTCGTGATATAGAAGTGCCTAAGTTTGATAGACCTCAGAAATCTTCATTAATGTTTCCTTCTACTCTGTGGATGTATACATATATATTGCATATGGAGCCTGATATAAATCCATTGACATCTATGGAACACTTCAATAGAAAGTAATTTGGATGACTATGGGCAACCTCATGCCTTTAGGCTACTAATCAGCTTTCGAGCATTAAATTCAGCTGGCGCAAATTATATATAAAAATATAGAGACACGCTCTTCCAGTATTCATCAAATATGTAAAATACAACACAGAAACGCTATCACAACGCACAGGTCCAGGTGTTTAAAGATGAATGTTGTAAAATTGGCACAACATTGAAAAACACAGCTGTGATTAGGATATAATTATCTTATGCAAGAAATCCATTTCAGAGCTATAATTCTTTGCTGCTCGTGACAGGAACAGATTTTTATTATTTTCCACTCACCTTAATTCTGCAAAGTCTGTGCAGCTATAAAAGAGTAATTTGGATTCTAGTCTAGCTCAGAGTTCTGAACAATTTTTTTTTTGTTAGTGATTAAATAACAGTGAATTCTTGTGAGGAACCTAGCTTTAATTTTGGATCTCAGACTGATGGAACAGGGCTGTCAGCAAACACACCTATTATTTATTACTGGATACAAATGATATGAAAGTAACTGGAAGAAACAGGGACACCACGGATGTTTGTGGGTTACATAGCTTATCTGCATTGAGATTTTATAGCTGATGCAGTTTATCACATCTGAGAGACACCACATTATTAGAAAATAATTGTACTGGTGTATGAATGCCACAAAGCTTGGATGTACAGGTCGCCTGAAGTTGCTTGTACATTATATTCTGCATACACAGAAACACACATGTTTACCATACGTATCCTTATATTTTTTCAGATCACAGTCTGTTACCATTTGAATACAATTGCAAAATTGCACAAGAGCCATATTGTTATAATTGGCTCAAGGTAGGCAGAGATGTAGCTATGGATGTATAAATCTCCTTCCACCAGAAGGGGCATTTTCTTCAGATGCAAAATAAATACAAAAGGGGGGAAAAACCTCACACTAAAAACCAGCCCTATCCTGTGTGAAGAATCCTTCCTGAGCAAAACACACTAAATATAACAAAACCACCAAAACTTGAAAAGATTTATTTTTATAGTGACTTAAAACATTAGAGAAAACAATCTCTCTATATGGTATTTTACCCCTCTAAATTTACAATGCAAAAGGGGAAATAAATATGTTCCAAAGATATTTCAGGATTTAAAAATCACAGCCTATATATGGGCTGTATCACTTGCAAAGCCTAGATATTAATATTAGAATCTGCTTCTGAGGAAATTAATATCTATTTTAAACCCCTTTTTTTAATGTTCGGTATGTTTAATTTAAAGAATGTAAAACCGCAGATGAGATGAATTTTCCAGTATCTTAGTAATAAAATTATATCACTGCTACATATTCACAATATGGTTAAATAGCAGTCATAAATTAAAAGAAGAGTCTAATAATTTAGACTGTTCTAAAACAATACTAAAGGCAAGTAAAAATAAAATACTCCATCTGGCTATTTCAATTAAAATACGCTACACTGCATTGAAAAAATACTTGGAATTATATAGTCAAATGTACCAGAAAAAAATCCTTTTGCTCTGATGGACTAAAACTGATTCAACTCTGCCAGGGGCTCTGGCCACAAGAGAGAAGCTGCACCAGATTACACAGCACTATTGAGCCATCTCCTTTAAACAGGTATTTTAAAAAGTCATGATCCCCTTTTCCGTAGCTGTTCTCTGTAAACATTTGGGATATGAATTGCTCAGCAGCCATAGAATGTAAGAAGCAGAAAGCACTGAACTTGGGAAAAAAATAGCTGTATTTCTTTAAAGAGATGAGATGGCTTCCTGTAATATGAAAGCAAAGCTTAAAAGATATGTTAGATCCAAGGAGATCTATTGTATAAGGATGAAATTCACCCCCTGTGTAAAGTATCAAGATTTGCCCAGTGATTGGCCATGATTAAGTGGTATCTTACAGATTTAGGAAGGACGTACAAGAATAACAGATATTATGCTGGCCTTCTTCTATTACCATTTATTTACCACTTAGAGCTAACAAAGATATCAACACCTCAGTTACACCTCACTTTGAATTAGTCAAAGCGAAAATAACTATGCTGAAAAATAATAATTTATAGACCCACTTTATCACCTTGCCATCTCATTACAGGCATTTCAAAATTCTTTTAATGAACTAGAGTCTCTGTAACAGTTTTTTCAGTTATGTGTGGAAACCAATCATGCAGGTAAAACAGATTAAAACACTCCAGGAATAGTGGCACTGAGCTAGGCTACCTTACTTTCTTCTTGTAAATCACTCGTGTTTTGGACAGTGAGTCACAGCAGCAGAACACGTAACCTACAACTGGAACAGGACTCCAAGAGAGGGGGTTGATGCTCCAAGTCTCTCCATCTTTAAGAGGCTTTTGGAAAAAACATCCTTAACAGCATGCCTTAACTTTTGGTCAGCCCTGAATTGCTCAGGCATTTGGACTAGATGATCTTTATAGGTCCCTTCCAACTGAAATATTCTATATTCTTCTTCTCTAAACTTAACCCTTCATACTTCTTTAACAAACTCAAGCCAACAGTACCAATGCTCTAGAGCCAAGGAATTGCACGAACACTTCTGGGAGAACACCTGGTCAGATACTTGAATTATAACTTAGAGAAACAAAAAATTGTAAATAAAGGAGACTAGGATAGATTTTGGAGGGTAAGAATATTTGCAAGTAACTCAAAAATCACAAAAAGTCCTGAATGTTTCAGTGATGAGGCAGTTCTGCCTATAGAGGGGGAAATATAAAGGCATAATTCAAAGGCTACAACTCTACATGAACCAGAGTATGTCTTGGGCTCTGCTCTATTCCCCAAACTCTCATGGCAGTGTTCTTCCAAAGAAACAGGGAAGCACTACAAGACTGAAAATTCTCACTTTCTGAACTCTATAGCTAAAGGGAAGTTCAGCTGAAGAAAGTTTATTTCCACATAGAAGTAAGTTGGACTGGTTTATTAACTCAGGAAACTCCTGTTCTCAAAAGGTGATTAGAAATCACAAAGCAAATAAATCCCCACTCAAATTTTACTGTTTCTGTACCTTCCACTAATTCTCAACAGGAGAAATAGAGGAAAATGTGCACTTTATTTTAAACTGTTCTTTGTCTTCTCTCATTTTCTTTCCTGCTAGCAGGATAAAAAGGAAGAGACAAAGACTGCAAAATAATTACGGTAAAGACTATTTTGCCGAGATTTTTCAAGCCTCATTAAAAAAACTCAATTCTCAATTTTATAATCCAGTAACATTTGTTTAGAGAATTTGTCTCTTTCCCAAAATAGAGGGTGCCAGTAAATCAGGTCCAAACTCTGTATTTATCAAAACAACTTTGAGCTCAGCAATTTTTAAACACTGATAACCCTAATAAATGTGGAATCTCTGACATAGCCAAAAAAAGTATGTAGTTTGTTTGACATACCTAGTAGTCCAGTGCATTAATTAAGGGCCTAACAAGTTTATGGGAAGTATCATCTAAACATAGACAAGCTCAAATCAGGAAACACTTATAAAGACAATATACTCACAGCCTGAAATAGGACGAGAGATTGTTGGATGAATGACTTAGAGCATGACTTAGTAGCTATAAATCTATCTGGGAATATTTAAGTCAAGAACCATGATTTGTATCTATAGAAAATATGAGAGTTGGCAGTAGATTTCCAGATTTGCTTTGTAAATTGGTCAGGGAATTATTTCCTGTGTGTAATGTTATTTTTGCAGATGCTAATCATGTTTTTGGATTTGGATGTGAAGACATGCAGGTCAATTTTAGTAGATGCCTCCTCTCTGCTCTTCTCCCTATTTCCCCCTCTCCTCCTCTGTGGATGGGGCAGCATTAAAGCACACTTGAGAATTTGAAACTAAAACTTAAAGCCATCTTCAAAAAGGAGGGGAAAAAAAGAGGAGAAAAGCATGAATTATGATGAACAATTAACTGACTGCAGCAAAGTTTTCCCCATAGCAGGAGACTGGTAAACGTTGGGAAAACAAATCTTCATAATTATTGACACTTGTGCTGGAGGAAATCTAAGCCAAACCATTTAGTTGCTCAACCACAAAAGAGATGATTAAAATTGTTCTGAAAAATCTGGCTGTGTTTTTCTTCTGGAAATAAAAGGTGAGGTGGAAAATAGAGTTTATGTCTGCATGTTCCACAAAACAAATCAAACTAACTTTTATATTTAATTGCTCAGTTTAGGAGGAGGAAAGGGAAACTAAAAAAAGGCCACTGGAGTATTTCTATGGTGATAAAAACCTAAACTGAATATACTAGTTTTCAGTTAAAACATCTGAGGTATTTCTTCATCTTCCTTATAATGACAATGTTGAGAAAATGTTCAAGAGCGGGATTGGCAGAAATAGGGATTTCCAAAAAAAACATATCTACATAATTATCATGCCAACTTAGAAGAGGAACGGCAACATTGAAGCTGCATGATCTTAAAGGAGACTCTTTAAAGGCTGCAAAATAAGACAAACACCTCCAAACCAAAAGAGAAAAGCTTTCTAGTCACCAAAAGTGAAATTAGTCATCTCTAAGGAAGAAAAAACTAACCAAAAATTTCCCAATATCACCCTTCATAACTAGGCTAAAACCAGTTTATTTTAAATGTTCTGAGCTAATAGTCTTTTATCATGCCATGTACTGCCTTTATGGCTACATCTTGTTCCAATTTTGGTTTGGTCCATTCCCATTTCTAAACGACCATAACTTTCATATAGGCTTGCCATACACCAGATTCCATCTGTCCGTGACCTTGAATAAACAAGGGAGCTTTGATGTTCTCCTGCACGTCAAACCACTTTGTCCTTTCCAGTGATATATGAGCCACACTGCACTGAAATGCAGTCAGCACTGGTTTGTGGAAGTGCCTTCCTGCTTCTTCTCTTGATGTAAGTTTACCATAGAACAAATTTACTGTAATCTTTGTGTTAACTTGTGCTTCCCTACGGAGTGAGAAAGAGGTCAGCAAAACAGCAGCAGGAGGCTAGAAACAGAAATCCTGCACATACAGCATCCTCACAGCCAAAAACAAGGGTCTGTCTCTAGAAGAAGCAAAAAAACCAAATCACGCAAACCCCAACCAACAAACCAATTGATGATCAGATCAACAACTTCTTGAAAACAAGTATTACAAGGAATTTGTTAACTGATGGACAGATTTACACACCCCACACAGCAGCTTTGTTGTGGCATTGTGTGTTCATCCTATAACATTTCGAGGCTGTTGGGTTTGGCACTGTGAAAATGAAACAGAGATTATGTGGTACCATATGTCAGGCAGCTGAAGCAAAGGATTCCTGGTCTAACATGTTTGCCTTTCCAGTCTGGAGGGAGTACTAAAGCCAATGGAGCAGGAGAGGTGGGTGGGCCAGCACAGGGCGGGACTGGGTGTTTTTGCTTTCCCCCCAACATCTCAGCAATCCTGCTGCACTTCTGAAGAGTCAAGTCTTGATGTTTCTGCACCAGCCAAATGCAAGAAGAGTTCATCTTTTTCTCCAAGACAAAAGCAAAAACACAAAGCAAAACCCTTCAGCAATTATTTTTTAATGCAAATGCATGTTTATTTCATGCCCTCAAGCCTTTTAGTCCTGGTTGTTTGTGACAAACATTCCACAATAGACTCTTTAAAGTCTGGCATATGTGCCAGTGCTAAAAAACATACAGTAGAAGACATAAGACAATTAAAATGAAAGACGACAACAACATGCTGCTAATGGTTTTAAATTATTACATTGTAGAATAGTTACTGGTACATCATGGAAGAGCTATCCCCACAGCTCTGCACAAGCCTGAGCTCCATCAATAAACTAATCTTTATCATGTAATACATTGGTTTTCTGTTACAACGATGTTTGTGCCATACAGTCCAGCATCCTATGACTATGGATAAAGGAATGACACAACTACACCCCAATTAGCTCAGGTCTCTGCTTCAGTATATGACAGGTTTTCAGGGTCCACCTCTCCAGTCAACATCCACTGAGGAGACACCATTGATTGACTTCCAAGCTGCAGTTGTACTCGATAAATACAACAAGATGACCTGCAAGCCCTAAGGTGCCCCAACTGCAAGAATTTGAAGTAACTTACAGAATAACCCATGTTTAGGAGAAATCTGACCTAAATTGCATCCAAGATGCACTGTGAATTAGCTCCCAGAGGATCTGGAGCAGACACTGGTGTGCAAGTTGGCTTCTGGTGCTGGCTTACTTACTCTTTACCACAACATTTCAATTGTTTGTGCAGTCCCATTTGAACTAAGTGTTCCAATAGACTATATTTCTAAAACAGGATTTAAGCACCTGAATGATGTTAGCATTTTTTTTTTAAAGTTACCTATATATAAATAAATTCACAAAAATAACCAAAAGCATTTTTTTAACTTGGCAAGGTATAACAGTGGGTTGTGCTTTTTCAGCATGAAATACAGAGGTGTTTCAATGTCTGTTTTTTCTTTTTGAATTTGTTTGGGGGGTTTTAGGTAAAAGAGGAAAAAGAAACACAGGAATATTTCATAATAACCTATTACCAAGTAACTAAGGGCTCCTCTGGGATGCAAGAAGCTGGTGTTCAAGTTCCATGCGTCCCCCATTGTAGACAAATGCCTTGGTCACTCATGTTCTTACCTGTTACTGGGTAGCTTGCTGCCTTCATACAAATGGCAAAGTTAATACTTTCAAATAAAGATTTTTAAAAGTCAGATTTCAGCATTGTGAAGCTCTAGCTGGATTTAATAGATATCACCGCTGAAAAGCTTAATTTTTGAAAGGTAAATGGAGAATTACATCCTTTACTTTAAGAACTGACTACCAGGAACTCCTTTTTTTAGTTCTTCCCTTATGCAGTATCTGTGCTTTATAAATATTTCAGACAGAGTTTTCAATGCCATTTAAAAAATAAACATATCGCATTCAAGAAAGACCAAGCAGAAAAAAATAATCTCAATGTTGTCCCTTTATGTTACTGTCACAGCAAGTAGCAGTAGCATATTTTTCCCCATCCAACTTATATTTACATAACGATAACTAAGCATGTTAACTGTAAAGACACTCCAAGCAGCTAAAAAAAGTGAATATAGAGAAAGAATTTTAGAGCTTCATGGAAAGATTTTTGCACAAAGCAAAAAATTGTTAATATAGCTTTCCCTCTTCCCTGACTTAATTATTTGTTAACCAAAATGAAAACAGACACACTTGGCTTCAGGTTAACACCAAGAAAGGCTGAAGTTTTTAATCCCATGAAAGAGACAAGACTCTACAAAGCTTAACTGCTCTAAATTATTGAAGTATTAGAGAGACTTGCAATTCTTCAGCAGTCCTGAAACACATTTGTAAGGAGTATTAGCTCCGTTAGAATGGAGAATAAACATTATTTCCAAGGTGCTGTGGGTAGCTGGGATCATGGCAGGGATGCTTGCCTAAGAGCACCGAGGAAGTCTCCAGAGAAACCACAGGTGTCTACACACAGCAAGCGCCACGGCCACTGGCCCATCCTCTCTAGAGATCAGTAAGAAGTTAAAACCCATTCTCTTGCTGACAACTGATCATTTTTTCCCTGTCAGAGCTCACCACAGGCAGGCTGAAACCCTCGCACCAACAGCCTCACCAGTGGCTGCCAGCTCTGCACTGTGATAGTACCCAAGGACAAGTGGGATTTTAGTCCCTTCTTGGAAAGTTAAGGATGCAATTTGAACACCTCTTTTTCAAAGGTCAAGAGAGCTGGCTGAAATAATTGTGAAAATTAGTCTCAGTACACACTGTCTAAACCATCTGAAGCAGCCAGCCTGGGAAGGGCAGGAGATTCTCTGATACAAAAGACCGTGCATGAGACAGGGAAAATTATCAAGAAAGGTTCCATTAGCTTGGAATGGAAATTTCCAAATTCAGCAAGACTCTGGAGTCAACTCACGGCCTGAAAATACCCAATAGCTATGAAAATTAATTTGGATGAAACTTCTTAAAAATGCAATCTTACTAATATTTTTTCTAAGAGGATACATTTAAAGTATTGCAGGTGAAATGTTTATGTAACAAGCAAAGACCAAATTACTGTAATGTATGTTTCACACAAACCAGAAATCCAGTGCTCAGAAGAATAAACATTCATAAACTCTGCAATCTAATTTTATACAGCAACAAAAACGTACAATAAATTTCACAGTCTTATTGATCGTAATACCATTGGCATTGCCCCAGCAATTGATTTAGTCATTTGATCATCAGGAGAAAAGGAAGGGGAATATAATATTTTAGTGGACTTCATAAATTCAAAGCCTCAGCTTTCAAGTCCAACCAATAATACAATAAACCATAGAGATCATAAATGGAACAACTAAAGTTTTGTAATTACAACATGGTTTATAATGTAATAATTTAGCTAATGGCAGGCATGTTTGATTTATGCAAGATGCAGAATTGTTTCTCATCAAAGCTGTAGCAATACATTTTCTAATAAATATTCAGAACAATCAAATTCTGCATCTCAACCCCTCCAAATGGTGACTGCTTGCCTGGCATTGTCTAAATTCAAGGGGTTGTTTTAAAAGTGAAACAGATCTATTTACCATCTTCCTTCTACAGATTTTCAAACCCAACGTTTATGGTTTTTTGCTATAGAGAATGAAATGGTTTTGGTTTTTTCCATGATAGCAGGACCACTAAGTACTTAAAACAGGCACAATATTTAGCATTGCCCAGTCAGTCTAAAAGGCTTAGAAATTGCAGTAGCATCATTTACTTATTGGGTTGCTTTGCCAGCCTTTCTACTGGCATGTGTGTGCAGGAGGTAAGGGGAGAATAACATTTCTCCATTATGCCCATGTATCACCTGCCCCTCAGGAGGTTTCTACTCTGGGTGTTTGTCTTTCTCTGCACCTCTGAAATACATTTTAAGGTTTGTTTTTTTTTTTCTTTCATCAATACCAGCAGATTACAAAAATACCTCAGAGCAGATCAGGTACTGGATGTTTTGATTCAGTTTCAAACCATCACCTTCAGCTACACTGCCAAAAACACCTGTGCTGCAAACAGACCTGATGAGCCCCAGAACATCTGTCTCAGCCACTGGTACAGCGTGGTCATGGCACCTTACAGGTAGGAAGAATTCTGCAGACATAGAACCTTCTTAAAGCAGCTTCCAGTTTGTTAAAGGTCAGACCTTTGAAATGACACACTGAGAACAAGAAGCCTGCATGCCACTCAGTAAGGTGTAAAGTCAGCTGGCTGGCAAACACCACAGCTTTCGGGAGGCTGCTTCAGTCTGTCCAGGCAACACAGCACAAGCCTGTGAGCCAAGGAAACACACTCAGCTTACTGTGGAGCTGGGGATGTTCTGTCTGGCCACTGATGTCTAGTTCACCTCAGAAAACATCTCTGTACTGAGAGAAAAGAAACCTTTATTCTCCTGACAACAATACATCCATTTTCATAAGTTCATTTTAAACTTCAGAAAAAAAAAAAATAAACCTAACAGCAACAAACCAAGGCACCAGCCCTGCAAAATCAGTTTCACTGTGTTGAAACCCCCTGGGCTGTCTCCCCAGGCACCCCGACAGTCAGGTAGAAGCTCCAACTCTCTTGCTGCAGCCCAAAATATAAATCCATCTAAAAGTCAAAGCCAGACAGTGTTGCAGTGCTCCTGGGAATCCTGTTCTGCACAGCAGAGACCCACCTACTTGAAGAGAGCAGAGCAAGGGAATGACTCAGGACACTGCCCTTGTCCACGGGTGGGTTTCCATTTACAGGAACAAATCCTGGTGCATCAACAATAACTCTGTGTAAGCTGCCTCTCCTGTTCAATATATCTATTGGGCTCTGAGAAAACTTTTCAGATAATTACTCTGTGGAACATTCTTACATTTTGGCTGAAAGATCAGACGGATTTTCAGAGGAGAGAGTCGGTGAAGGAAGTGTCTGAGCCCCCACCCTCCCTCAGCGCGGGCACTCTGCAGCCAGCACAGGAGCTGGTCACTCAAAAAGGGGAGCTCCAACACTGCCCTTACTCAGGGGAAGGCTTGGCCAGACTGAACTGGGACAGCATTCAAGCAGCTTCCTAGTCCCAAGGCTTCACAGGCCTCGTAAAATTTATTAGCTCCAAATTTATAGCAGCTCTTGAACAGCAAGTTATGTACAGTCCAATTCTCAGTGGAAAATTCACAGTAAAAATTCCCACATGAGGGAAGTAGCCAGTGACGTGGGAGTCCCTAGCAGCACGGGAAGTTCTGGGGGAGACACCCAAAATCTGGCCTGCTGTATGTTCACAGTTCAGGACAGCATCACATGAAATACCTGCCTGTGACAGCAAGGTCTCATCCCTTTGAAGGAAAGGCATCTGCTGCTGAACAGTCCAGCCCAATAAAGGAGGCTGATGTCACCACGGGCCTACATGAAATACTATCAAATATGTGACTTATTTCCACTAGCTGTTTCTTCTAAAGTAGTGTTCCCCCTCATTTTTTAATCTTAATTTCTAAGCATCTCTAAAAAAAAAAAAAGAAAAAAAAGGCTTCTCTTGAGTTTCATCAGAAATGACTTGGATGATCTTCTGTTAAAAGAATGACTTTTATCCTCATTCAAATACATATTGTATTGGCTTAGAAACATCAAAGAGGCAATGTCTTTACATATTCTATTTCTAAGAAAAGAAAAGGAGTTCTCTCTTTATTAACATTGGTAATGTTGAATCTTATAATGAAAAATGCACAAAAGCAATATTTTTGATGAATAGGTAATAGAACAGCACTGAATAAGAGAGCATTAATATATTTTTACCCAAAGACTCACTCAGATAATGCATCAGGAGGGTTTTGAACTGAGACGAAGCCACAAGCAAAAATGAGGTCAGTGGTCTCCCAGTCCCCCTC
The DNA here is from genome assembly GCA_013397915.1 of Daphoenositta chrysoptera. NCBI lineage: Eukaryota > Metazoa > Chordata > Aves > Passeriformes > Daphoenositta > Daphoenositta chrysoptera. Next base: position 36,340 of record VZRO01006215.1, read on the forward strand.
CTAGAGCCCAATATTTTTATTGACCTTGAAAATCCACCACAGTTCAAGCACAGCTTCCAACCAGAGACTGTCACAGCCCACAACAAGCACAGCAGGAGCACTTCCCCTCAGGCCAGAAGCCCCTTGCAGGACACAGATAATGCTGTGTGCTCCAATGTGCAAACATTACCTAGGGCAGTTATTTGAATTATGAGTAGAAAAAATGCAGTAGCATCTTACAAGTAGGGTTTTTGTACCCATGGATATTTTCAGAGCTTTTATTGCACCAGCAAGTGACCTGCAGAGAAGTCTGCAGTATTTTCTAATACAGGGTGTGCACGTATCCTTTCTGTCACTGCCATGTGTAGCACAATAGAGCTTTTGTGATGTTCCCCAGAAAACCTATTTATGGACTTGGATTTTGAACATTCCTTTCACTCTTTGTCATCTTTTACCATTGTCTTTGAACCACTCTGGTAATGAAATTACAAAGGGCCATATAAGCAGTTAGATTGGAAAACAAAAAAAAAAAGAAATTTTAAAATAACCAGCCATGACACTCCCCTGCATTTTTTATTACTTAATTATAGTCAATAGAAATCACAAAAATCTAACATTTATTTGAGAAAAGAAACTTGTCTGTTGAATTCTAAAGTTTCTGTTGAGGTCTGCAAAAGGGATGTAATAGGAAAATACACTGTACTGGAATAACAGCCACATATTTTGGGATTTGTGTTACATTGGGAAAATAGCTTCATACGTATGTACAGAAAAGACGGTAATTCATTCTTTAAAACATTCTAATTAGGCTTTGGAATTTCAAAAATCCCAACTAATCAGTTTTGGAAAACTCTAGATTTCTATAGTGACCCCTTCACACCATTTTCTTTGCTCCTCTGGTTTTACATAAAATGGATATTTGCATTTTGGAGTGTTGTACATTGCAGAAGTAAACATATTCCTTCTTAATTCTTCCTCTTTTCCTTTACTTATTTTACGATAAAACAATTCTTTTGTAGTAACGATACCTTGAAAAACGAAGATGTGTTTGGATCAGTTTGTATGAAAGAAAAGTATCAATGCAGTCGTAGATGAAGAGTGAGGATGTATTAAAAAAAAGCAGAGAAGAAAAAGCAGAGAAGCATTAATGTATCTATGAGCTACACTGATGAGAGACAGCACCCTCATCCTCAAGAATCTCTTCTCTCCCACACAAATCTATTTTCCACAGAGGGTTTAATCCACATCTCTATTCAAAACCCACTTGTCTGCTCGTTTATCAGTTTCCTCCCCCATCATTTCTGTGCCTGAAATCACAACCTACAACCACAGAACCAGAGCTACGGCCCTGGACGTGACCCAGCTGAATGCACTGGGCAGGTTCTCACTCCAGCCACATTTCAAATCCCTTGCAAAAGCAATGTTACCATGCTCATTATATTAATATACATAAAATTTGCATATCCTTCTCCTTGTTTTCCTTTTCTATCTCTCTACTTGTCTATCTTTACTATGTACAACACTCACAGCAAGGACTTGTCATTGCATGGAGCTTGGCTCATACAGAGGCCCTCCATAGATAAATAAGATAACAATTTAATCTGCACTCAATCTTTGTGATCTATGGAATAGCAATGTCTTGTTTGAAGTGTGGTATTACATTTGGAAACAGCAAACAAGAAGCTAATTATTTTTTGTGTTTGTATCTGTCACTCTTTTTCCTATGGATTGAGCCACTGTCTCAGCCTGCTGACTCTGAGCTTCAGAGCAACGAGACCAACAGGGCTGAACTGCATTAGGGGTAAAAAAAAGTACAAACAAAGAGAAAGAGTAAATCTAGATGTGTCTATAACATCTGAGGTAGTGACTCAGGACACAGATGTAATACTAAGTTACACAGGGAAACACTGGCATTTTGGCAATTATGGAGTTCAAAAGATGCCCACAGTCAATCACATTGGAATTAACAAATGGAATAGAAACTGCACAGGGAGCTGTGAGATGAGAGAAGAGGAAAAGAGTACTGGGACTAAGAGCTAACTCAGAGCTGCAGTAGGCTCACAGGGTTTGTAAGAGCTACTATAATTTCTGCACAAGAATAAACACTTCATGGATAGGAAGGAGAAACCAGAGGAAAGAACAACAAAAACAAAGGGAGGTGGTAGCCATTCCCTCTGCTTTTAAAATATAAACCATTAGCAGAAAAAAAGTTTCTAAAGTTAGTTTCAAAACAGAGACATAACAGCTCCCTGTGCTGTCATTATCAACCAAAGATTTTGTCTTTAAAGGGACTGGGAGAAAATATTCTTAACAATTATTCAAAACTCTGCTTTTAAGATATAATAAAAGTTATGAAAACAGAATTTGCACATGAAATTTTACAGAGCTGTGAAAAATTAAACCATATGGGAAATAGCCAAAAGAAATGTTTCATATATTTGTGTGTGTGCTTGTGCATATGCTCCAAAACACAGCTCACTCAGTACCAGCCAAGAAGCTTGCATGCTACAACGAAGGATTTATGAAAGTAAAGTCAGGCCTCTCTTGAGGCTGGAAAAGAATGTGTTGTTCCAATGTGCATCCTTTGTGTTTCATCAGCTTTTGGGTTCCATGGCAACATTCATATATACACCCCAAGACGCACACTGACACCAAAACGTGTGGTCTAAGCATAATCACCACATCAGAGATTGACATACAGGACAATATTTGTCTGACAGAAGAACATGGAGCCAACAAAGCGCTGACATACACAGGCTTGAAGCCACACAAGGAAACAGACTTGAGTCTGCAACCACTACCCTCCACATCTCGCTGTTGCCACTCCCAAAAAATGAGCAGAGACACCCCATGTTTACACTGCTACTGCTCCCTGGATATAGGCATTTCAACAGTGCCTATGGGATGTGAGTCACCCAAATCCTGTCACTTTGCTAAATCCCTGCCCATTTGTCTTGTGTTTAAAAATTAAACTCTTGGAAATATAATTACATCTGATTTCCTCTGCTCCTGTTTCGTTCCTGCTGCAAGCAGGGGCGTTGCCATTGTTAAAAGCATTGCTTTCTAAGGATGCACAAGCAAATCTTCCCTGACCGTGCACAAAGGGGAGGAGAATCACACAATGGCTGGGGCTGGAAGGGATCTTAAAGATCATTTCATTCCAACCTCCTGCCACAAACAGAGACACCTTCCACTAGAGCAGATTGTTCAGAGCCCCGTCTAGGCTAGCCTTGAACAATTCCATGGATGGGGCATCCACAGCTTCTCTGGGCAACCTGTGCCAGGGCCTGACCACCCTCACAGTGAGGAATTTCAAAGCCATGCAAGCGTTTTGCAGCAAAGCCAGGAAGGGCAGCCAGGTTTGTTGGCTGGGCAGGTGAGCTGGGAACAGCCTGTTTGCTGCTCTTCTGTTCTGTACTGAGCCATGGCAGAGGTCCTGTGCTAGGCTAGAACAAAGCAAGGCATTGCAAATTCTCGTTACAGACATTTTTCCAAAGCATGTCTCCAATTAATACATAATTATGGTTTGTTTTTTTTAAAAGCATAGGACAGAAAATGCACAGTCCATAAATCCTACAACATTCAAATACAGCCCTGTTTAATTACTGTACAACGACAAAGGAAAGATTCCCAGAATCTTCTAACTGAAAGGGTTATTGCTATCGTTTCAAGGGCAACAACATAATGTGAACTCTCAGTTGAAGATGCCAACAGTGTTGAAAACTAAAAATAACAAACAACTTATAGCCATGAAGAACAAGGCAAACGAAGGATATAACCATACAGAGATGAGCAAGGAAACAGAGAGAAGAGAATTCACAAAATCCTGCAGTATAGAGGGTACACCTTGGGGGATCTAATCAGAAAATAGCATTTCAGCTGTGATTTCAGGATCTGAATCAGTAGGATACCAATATAACTAGCAAGCAGCAACGTTCTTCATGCAGGCATTGCTAGGCTTACCACCATCACTGTCCACCAGCAATGAAAATTTCAACAATAAGCTCTTGGGTCTTCCAAACTTTCTCTGCAGCAACTGCCTTCATATTATTATCATGAATATCATCATCTTTATAAAAAGAAGTTGGAAATCGTGTTTTGGCTCTACTTGGAGACAAAGCTCTGGGTTTCTGTTACGTATGGACTTAGGTAAGGGATGTTTCCAATTTCTGTCTTCAAACTTTCAATACTTTCTCCTAGTCAGAGCTCCTTCTCCCAAGAAAGATGACTTTACAACAGCACTGCTGTAAATTAATGGTCAGTTCTGCCAAAAGAGGACAGAAATGTTTTAGGATTCTCACTCTTGCTTACATTTTATAGACAAAACATTTGACATGGAGATGGAAAGATGATGACTGCACTGAGTGTAGGTTATAGAAAACTCCACTGCTTATCCAGACAGCTGCATGTTGCACAGCTTGAATGCAGGATCCCAGCCACGATTTCTGTCACTCAGTCACTGCTGATGGAAGTTCTGTGCTATAATTTTCCTATATTTCAGCAGCATCCAGAAACACCAGATGTGGTTAAAGTCCTGTGAGATTACACAGAACACAGCCCTTTTATAAAAGACCAGTTGCCTTCACTCAGCTGCCCAGGGTTGGGTGACGTGGTGTGAAAGTTGCTCTTATCCTCGAGGACTCACTGCTCAAAAAAAACATTTCTTGGTTTTGGTTTTTCTTCCTTTTTTTTTTAGGTTTAGCTTGTATCCAGCATTCTCCTGCACCCACTGAGGAAAGGATTTTTACAGCACACCTGATCTACAAGCACAAAGACAATTTAGGCAGTTGGAGAACATGAAGGAAGTTACACCTTACAAGGGAATCTCTTTTCCTTGGAATGATTCAGCATCCTGAGCTTAGTACTGAGCAGATACTACCTGACCCTCCAACATTCCCCTTTTTAGTTCCACTTCTGAATGTCTCCTATTCGCTACTATCACTGCAATATTTGGAAGCCATGAAGTAGGCTGGGCTCTGCTATCCAACACAGCCATCATGAAGTCCAATTAATAAAAATGTGGGATTTCTTAGCTGGTTTTGGAAGCTGTGAGCACTAGAAATTTATCTGTTAAGAATGAAAATGAAAAATCTTTTCTTTTTCTTGACTCCTAGAATTGGGACCGTAAAAAAATATCATCCTCATAAGAACTGCACAAGACCATCCTAATTTCACATCAAGGATGTTCCAGTCTCTGGAAGATTCTTCTCTTATTTCCTTCCTATCTGCTGTTCTGTTGTCTATCTTCATTAAGAAAGCAAAAAGCCCATTACTAAATTGCTGAGAGCAGCAGGATTATTCATACTTCTGTAATTTGTAAGGTATAAGGGGAAAATTTGCCATCATACTAAGTTATGGCATTTTCATAAGTAGTTGCCACAGCCCACAAAATATTACTCAAAGAAACTACATCAGGACACCCAAACAAAAATGACTTGCTTTTGCTCTGATAATTTTTCAGCTTGCCTTTTCTGTAGAGAGCAGTAGGAGAACTGTCTTGGTATGCAAACATGGAGCCCAAATTCATGTGTTTATGTACATCTTGCTTCCCAGATGTGCAGGGTGCAAACATACATAATATATATGGGTCAAGTTTGATTGCTTAGGAAGGAGGCAATAATGCAGGACTAATTATTTTCCTGACCTGATGGGTAATATTTTATTTAACTCCACTCTAGGGAAGCTAAACTAGATGGTGGGAAAGAGAAATGTATTCTCAAAGGAATAATGCCAGTTTATGCAGCACCTTTGATTTTTGCATACACTCGATGATTGAGATAATTTAAAAATATCGTTTATTCATTATGGTTTTTATTTGGACCTCCAATGTAAAGGCTCCATTTTCCATTCCCCTCCCCATGCCTAATATTTGTTACAGTTACATTTTTCAAACCATTTACTGTCTGAAGGGTAAGTAGAATGACACTGCTCATAATGTGCAAATAAATGTGAAATAAGCTAGTCAGCTCAAGTGGAATGAATTACTGTCACTGGTAAAATAAGGCAAGAGGGAACAGCTGCCTTGGGAGCTAAAAAAGACTCCAGCAGGTACTGCTATTGAGCGACTGGAATAACACTTACTATGATTTATCAAAGACCACTTGAAAGCACTTCTGAGGCATTAAATAGGCATGAAAAGAGGCTTTAGTGGCAACAGGACTATGCCAGAACTGAGTGATTAGGAGACTCAAAAGCTTGACCCTAACTTGCAGCCTATGAACAAGGGATGCCAAAAAATCTTCAAAGATGTATGGAAGAAAATGGAGGGTACAGTCCATTTTGAAGAGAGGACCACAGAGCTACTGGGCCTATTACAAAAAGCTGATAGCACAACTATGGAGAAAGGAAAAAACCCCAGTCCATGATCAGTACCACAGCACTGCACCAGCCCACCAGAAAACAGCTTTGTGTAGGAATAATCTCATAAATGAAAGAAAATACTTAAAATCTTTTCAGTTGCAACATCCCTGTGGTCACAGACAATTTGCTGCCCTCCCAGTTTTCCCTGCCAGTCTGCAATTGCAGCAATGCCTTTGTGGAAGGGCTGGCACAGCGGTGCCACAGCGCTGCCTCTGCCAGGCCCCTGTGGTGATAAAACTTCAGCTGGCACAGACCGAGGTCGTGCTCGTCACCTCTCCAGCCACTGCTCACTCTGCTGGTGCAATAAAGTGTTTTGATGCTGGACAAGTTTTAAGAATGGTCCTGCTCCACAACGTGGAGCCCACGTTTTAAGGATCTGAGGCTGGAGCTCAGTGCAGTTTCTCTCCACCCCAGCTGACCTTACAGCAGAGGCGTTCCCCAGGAAGGGAACATTCCAGGCTGCCCAGGGGCATGGCAAGGACTTCTCTGCTCAACATGAGGCAGCACATTGCAAGCCCCACATCACTCCTGCAGCCTTGTAGCACCTGCTGTTTCACCCTCACCTTCTCGAGAGAGAGGCATTTGCACCCATTTAACACTGCGTTTTCTTTCCAGGAAAATAAGTCATTAAGCAAGTTACTACAGTGAAGAATTTAGAAAATAAAACCTTAGTTTGTGGCAGAAATCCCAGCTCCCTGTCTCATCTTCAACAGAATGGCCACCTAGGGACTGCTGTGGGTGGGGAAAAGCATTAATGGAGCACTCTGAAGTAGATGGGGGAGTACAGCTTTTCTTACGCTGCCTAATAAGCTACATTTCACCACCCAACTTTATGATTTTCTGCAAAAAATAGACCTCTCCATACTTCTCCGCAAAGATTTAATAGCAGCAAGTTGTAAAATGGTCTCATATTACTAAGACTTCATTATTTTCAAAAAATATACTACTGTCATCTACTTGCACATTATGAAGTGTTATCATAAAACAAATCTCTTAAAGTCATTAGTATGAGTTAGTGAATTTCTACTGTCTGTTAAAGACAATTGTTGCCATTCTGAATCTTAAAGAACTCAACCCCATCACCATTGTGCCTGAAACCAAACAATGCTTGAAAAATACATCAAACAAATGCTGATATTGCAGTGCACAAGGCCCATAGCATTTCCTTTTACTCCCAGGAAGCTCTCAGAGAGAGACATCCTTTATAATACATCAGCAATGGCACTGAAGATTTATCACAGTTTTATCCATAAATAGTCCTAAATGGCACAAAATCAAAATAACCATGAGGTCATCTGTCCATGGCTGGCACAACAAAGGCAAAACAAAATAGCCACTCTCCTTTGTTTTAACCGTGGGGAAGGCACCAAGATGGGGCAGAAGACCCTCCATGAGGTTGTTCTGTGCAGGAACTTGCTGCTGGAATACAAACCAGTCAGCGGTGTATGGGGTGAGTGTTCTGAAGTTGCAGATGTGCTGCAAGGTCCCACTGGCACAGAGAGGCCATAGATGTGGGAGATTTGTACAGTCACGAGGCAAGAGATGTGACAGAGCTTGGTTTCTCTGCTCTGAAATATCTGTTCTAAGATTTTTTTTTTTTTCCCATAAGTGTCCAACTTAAGAAATATGAGCCAGCAGTTTTGCAGTGTAGGCAAGTTTCATTTCCTCAGATGAGACATATCTGTACAATTGCACATGCACAGACAGCACACGGTAAAGTCAGGACCTAACGCTCCTTGAAAAGCAGCTGAACCTCAAAACCCTTCATATAATTTTAATGTACCTCAGAGTCTTTCCCCTATAGCATTATCAGGGCTCCCAGAGCTTTGATAGAGCTAGACCCAAAATCCCTGGTTTTTGTTTTAACAGTGCCAACACAGGTTGCCAGCCATTCCAGCAGACCAGTTTCTGGGAACATCCTAGGAGTGCCCACCCCTTTGTGCTGCTGTGAGGGTGCAGAGGGGTTTCTCTGGAAGAGGAACACAACCACTGAGCTGTCCTGTGGGATCACTCTCCCCAAGTACACCGTAGAACAGCTTAAAGAGAGGAAACTTTTTTCAACACTTCTCTTTTTCTGGCATCTGCTTTCTAAACACGAGTTCAAAGGCCATGCCAGTGCTGCTGGAACCAGGAGCTTCTTTAAATCACTGTGTGCGTGTCTGAGAAATATCTGAAAATGTCATATTTCCCCAATGACAACCATGATTTTTAAAAGGTAATTACAGAGCTCCTTGAGAGGTTAACTAAAATAGGTAAATTAGTTGTATCTGCGGCTGATTGTGACAGGTAGGAAGAGCTTCACAACATGCACGGCTTTAGTTA
>VZRO01006215.1:50000-109105 GCA_013397915.1 Daphoenositta chrysoptera
AAAAAATAAAACAACTGGCTGAAGAAAAGACTTAAAATTCAGAACACTTGAGTAAAAACTATAAAAACAGTCTATGAAATGCAGCAAGTTAAGTGGCATTGGAGACAGCAGCATCTTGGACCACAAGCATAGAATCCAACCACTCAGGGAACAGAAGTACTCTAAATCATACCAAAGAAAATAATTCAATTCATTGTGCAGAAGCAATTTTTCCTCAGAGCAGCCTGAAAATAGTCTAGTCTCCCTTTTGGGCCAAAACAAGTATTCAGTAACGTGAACTTCCACCCTGCATGGGCAGCTCCCACGAGAGGAAGAAAGGCAGGAAAAATTTATCTGCTTTGGGCTGTAAAAAACCACTGCACTGGATCTGTTTCCTCTTGCATCAAACTGTCCCAGGCCCACCAGGTGTAATGTGCTTATGGTAAAAAACCCATTAATGCAGCATAACAAGGCTGAAGGTGTCCCTACAGACCCAGGCAGTCAGGGCTCCTGTGCTTAGGGACCTGTCCATTGGGGTGCATCCCAAAATACATCTGGCAGCACCAACCAAAGAAGGCATTGCAGGGGCAGGAGAATTCCAAAATCTTCCTGCAGACAGGGCATGTAGAAAGACTTTATGTTTAGCAGTTTCTATGGAAAGAATTAGCAGCATGTAAAAATTGTCATGGAACACAATAAAATAGATTAGCTTCAAGAACAGGGAAAATAAAGAAAATGTATTACCTTAGGGTAATATGAAACAAATTATTTGGTATTTTGCATACTACCACCTTACTTCAGATCTTTTCTATATTCACAGCAATAGTCATTTATATACATTCACACTTCACAGTATTACAGAAGAATGAAAAAATCCCAATTTGTAAAGCTCCCTCCCACCATTGCTCTGGTGCAAAGACTGAGATTGGAATTCAGGAAGCAGAGGTGCACATGTGTAAAAAGAGTACAAGCAAAAACAGCAGCCACTGTATTTAGTTTGAAGCCCAAATAAATACTTGCAATACTATGTTGGTTTTTTCTTTTTGATCGGCATATTTTATATGCATTATTTATTAAGCTGCTGTAAGGTCATGTCATAGTCTCAATTTTTTGCTCCCCACATTTATTGCTATATATTATTTGCAGGCCAGTAGCACCAAGTAGTTGCAGCCATCACCTGAACCCCATCCCTTGAAGCTCTGTGCCAGCCAGAGCAAAGGAGAGGGATGCACACTATCCAGGCAGGAGGCAACAACGTTTAACACTTTACAAGCACAGACTTGCTGAGCTTCTTGCGTGTCTCTAACAGATTCGTTTTCCCTAAGGAGGGGCAGATGGAAGAGAGTGGGAAGATGAGAGTGGCAGCAAAGTGAGTCCAAGAAATCTCAGGTCTCAATAAATAAGCTGAAAAGAACCTGCACATTTTCATACTCACACAGTTTAGATACAGTTATGTTTTACTGCACAATGTCCCAGCAGACCTTGCCATGCAAACATCCAGGACCCTGAAAAGATGCATCAGTTTCCCCAGAATGGAATATTTCACAGCCACATCAGAACAGTCGTGAACCTTGAACACACATGGGACCCTGACTTTAAACACACCAAACCAATTTTCCCCACAACTCCAAAGTTGTGGGGAATTTTTCATTTCTCCAAAGAATTTAAAACAGACAAATAAAAAGACAAAAGTACTTTCTACAGGGAGAGATATTAAGTCTAAAGAAAAGTGTCAAGGCAATTATCAAAGTGATCAGTAGCACTTCTCACAGTCCACAACAGCAGGCTGAATATGGAAGCAGGAAGAATGTGTCATAGCTTTGGGGAATCTCTGCTACCATTGGATTGATTCTCTCTTAAATTCTAGGAATGGGAAAGAATGAAAACTGCACTTGTTTCAATCACTGGGGAACAGTAGCCTATTTGGAATTTCTTGTCAATCTTATTTTTCAACCAGACCTCAAGTTAAAAGCTGCAGTAGAAACCTGCTTTCTGCTCCATAGCACACAAGGCTGACACACAGCAGAGACCAGAAATTCCCTGCATTTGCCTCCTCCCACACTCCAGCTTAAAGATTTCATAAAACCCTGAGTGAATACACAGCCTCTGTTTGGTGAATAAGTTTGCTTGCAGTTGTGCAGAGTGTGAGAGGAACACATTTTACTTTCTGCTCTTCCTTCTCCCTTACCCTGCTGATTTAATTTCCATTACCTCATATACTATACAGCCTGTTACAGGTAGCCATGGCAAATTGGCAATAGTTTCCACAGGAATCTCCCTCAGTGTGGGTGGTTCCACGGATACAAAAAACCAGGGAGTCATTTGCTTTTTACTCCCAGAGGATCATGGAGCTACAGGAAGGCGCCATCTCCAGTGGCAATTCCTACCATGCCCAGGTATGTGGTTGGATTATGTTATACATTCAGTGGTTTAATTTCAAGGCAAAGAAACTAATATGGCATTGAAAGATGAATACAAAAGTATTCTAGACCAGTATACATTCTTTTCCTTTAATGTATTTGAAAACATAAATGCATAATTTTTTTTTAAATGTTTCGACGTACAAACTTTGAGTAAAATCAATAAAATCTGCAGGCAAGACAGGATTCACACATGATGCTGAACCCTAATCCAGGCAAAAAATTAGTCTTTTTCCTTTATTTTATCAACTCTGGTGGTATTTGCTTTCTGAAGTAATGGCGTGGATCGCACACTGTGCTGGTTTTTTCTGTTTCCAGCCTCTGTTTTTTATCTGGATTCTTTTCCTCAAGGCTCTGTGGGGAGCCCCTGCAAGTGATCAATATCAATGCATCCCATCCCATGATTCACACTCATATTCTGTGATTTGAAGCGACTCCTCCTTCACCCTCAAGTTTGTATCACTTGTTCTTTGATTTTGCTCCTTTCCATTACCTCTTCTACTTTGGTTTAGGATCTCTCAGTAGCTTTGCACAGCTCTTCCAGAAAACAGAATCATCTCATTTTATACTCCTTACTGCAAAAGCGAAATGCAATAAATCCCAGCAAATCTGGTGCCTTTATTCACACATTTTTATCCCTATTAAATGCTGCCTAATAAATTCTGCATCATAAAAAGTTAAGGTTGGAAAGGGAGGGAAGAGGAACTTAAATGGCACTTCAGAAAAATCTAACCAATCTAGCTGATGGGAAAACATGATGGAATAGAAAGCAGGTGAAGACAAACTGCTGCTTCCCTTGGATTTATTGGAAAAGTAACAGCTAAGTCAATTCCAGCACTGCTTAGGGGTCCACAAGAGGAGTGGAAAGGAAAAGACATCAAATTTGCCAGGTTAAAGCAGGGAGGAATAAATACAATACCATAGTAAAAAAATTAAAAAAAAAAAACAAACTAGCATAATGTCTTAAGGTATGGTATTTAGTTCTTGTTCTGTCTCTGATGAAAGGAAAAAACCAACAACTCAGAACTCAGGGAATGGAAAGTGCAAGAAAAAATAGAGGAGCAGAAAGGTATCAGTATGTGGAGAGGTGAGTTTGAACAGGAAATTAAAGTGCTGGAGACAGACAAAACCAAACAGTGACACAGCAAAATCTTGTGCCAGAGCTAGTCATTCCCTAAGAACAAGGAGTTTTCTCCAAGCCTCTGCCCATCTCCGAAAACCCCAGTTTCTGGGAACATCCTAGGAGTGCCCACCCCTTTGTGCTGCTGTGAGGGTGCAGAGGGGTTTCTCTGGAAGAGGAACACAACCACTGAGCTGTCCTGTGGGATCACTCTCCCCAAGTACACTGTAGAACAGCTTAAAGAGAGGAAACTTTTTTCAACACTTCTCTTTTTCTGGCATCTGCTTTCTAAACACGAGTTCAAAGGCCGTGCCAGTGCTGCTGGAACCAGGAGCTTCTTTAAATCACTGTGTGCGTGCCTGAGAGAAATATCTGAAAATGTCATATTTTCCCAATGACAACCATGATTTTTAAAAGGTAATTACAGAGCTCCTTGAGAGGTTAATTAAAATAGGTAAATTAGTTGTATCTGCAGCTGATTGTGACTGGCCAGAGCCTCCATGGAGTGTAGCAAACCACCACAGCCAACACCACAGGAAAGAGCCACTGGAGCACCCATCCGTTCCTCCTGCACTCAGAGCTGCCATCACTTGCTCCAAATTGCACTTTAGGTGATGCTGGCTGTTAATGTAACACACACTTGGTGGACTCGCTGTAATTTGTTCTTTTTAAAATGTCACTGCACACAGGCAGCTGCTGCTACAACTGCAGACACCGAGGAGTGCTGCAGATGCTCCCGAGCTGAACACACCCAACCTCCTGGGGACAGGGGACACCCACCGGAGCTGTGCCATCCCACCGGAGCTGTGCCATCCCACCGGAGCTGGGACATCCCCAGCCAGCCCGATGGGGCAACTCACACCCTCCATGCTCATAAAATATTTGCAACTCGATTTTCAATTTATTTTCTCTCTGCCCAAAAAGAGGGCATACCTAACCCCAAACAAGATCTGAAGACACCACACGTTAAGGAAACCAACCAACACACACCCAAGTGTGTCCTGCCATTCATTCACAAAGCAACTAAAATAAAAATTACTTCATTTAGCAGTGGCAGAAGCACTGTGAGCCAGGCCACAGCAGCAATGAGCTCTATTCACTGAAGCCTTTCATTATGTATCACTCAGAGAAATCCTGCTGTTTTCTCTGTTTGCAAGCAAGCCTCAAGCCTTTTCTCAGCAGCTGTCACTTGGTTCACAAAAAAAGGGCCTCTCAGCACCATGGCGATTAAATACCATTATAACTTTCCTCCTTCTGCATACTACAGTAGGCAATCAATATGGGCTTACATTTTATGAGACAAGGAGTTAACTTGTTCAATTACGGTGCAGACAGCTCTATTCTTTTGTAACAAGTAATCTGGGTAGGGAAATCGATACTGACAGGCCCGATGCACGCCAGCTAATTTCATATTATCCTCAGCCAATCGGGTACCTGCGAATAATAGAGTTGTTGTTACAGTTCATTATGGGGAGGTGGGATCAATATCGGTACAATAAGAGGATTGGCAATGCATCTGCTGCATAAGTAACCCTGAAGGGAAAGGAGGTCCCTCCAGTGCAGCCGGCACGCTCGCATTTACATAGCCGGGGAAAACAAAAGTGCCAGGCAGGTCCCTGCTCCCTGACCTACAATTAAAGATGAAAACACCCCAGAATTGGAGCAGGATAAACAAACCTCCCTCGCCTACTGCCAGGATAAAACAGAGAGGGGGGCAAAGTTGAGGAAAATGTTAATAGCAGATTAAAAGACGTGCATATGCTTTGTAAAATGAGATAACACATGCACAGCTAAATGAACCAGAAACAATCTATTATTTTTTGAAGCATTACATTAATATACAATCTGTGTTTGACAAAATGCAAGGCAGAAAGGGAAAAAAACATGCAGTCCTACCCTGATGAAGATTATATATATTTTATACACATAATATTTCATGGAGCATGTTTTCTTTGATGATGTAAAGTCCTACCTATGTTAATATTTATTATGCAGAGTGTGCAAATGGGGCACGAGAAAAAATGAGAGATTCTGGTATTCAAATTAGGGGTTTGAGAGAGAATTCTCTGCTGTGTGTTTAAAACAGCTTGAGAAGTAACTGTGTTTGTTATTTAGTTGGTTAAGGAATACAAGTGGAATAACAATATTTTTTAAATACAAACTTTTGGGGGGGGGAAGTGTTTTGTTTTTTTTAAAGAGCTGTGTTTCTTTAGGTAACAAAAAATTAATTTTTTCCTGTGCCCAATCACACAACAGATACCAGAAGTATCCTGGAGGGAAACACTTACATCTAACATTATCATACAATTTCTTCCCCCTTAATAGGTACCTAATTTGAGGCAACACAGTTTTTGATTTCAGAGGCAGCAAAAGCTTGTAAACTTAATTGACTTAGAGTAGAGCTGGAGCTATCCATTACACCCTACCTTTAAATCAGTGGCAGAAGCTTGGTTGTCTTCCCAGGGACAGAGATCTGCCCAAGCTGCCTAAAACCACATCCCAATCTGGGAAACATTTTTCAAAACACAAGCAACACAGTGAAATCAACACAGTGAAAAATAGTCCATACCAAGATGAGTAGATACTGACTCTAATTTCAAGAGTGTGCTCCGAGGATCAAAATACAAGGGCTTAAGTGTCATAATGTCCCCCAAATTGAATGTAAAAACAGAAAGCATCTAGGAGACATAAACTTTAAAAAAAATGTGTGCCTAGGATTTTCACCTGTGTACTAATTACACATTTGTTCTTAATCATCCACATTTCTCTATCTACACTTCCCAACTTTTACCTTCTAAAAGAAGTGTAAACAAATTCAATGATTTCAGCAATCTCTACTGGACATTTATCCACCTAAAACCCAAACAAGCCACTACATAACCTGATACATTTCAACAGGACCATCCATTTTAACTCTTGAAAGGCTCATGGGCAGGGATATTTGCACACCAAAATTAGGCTGTGTTGGCAAGGCTGGGCAGAGGAGCTATTCCAGTTCTCATTTGGTGCTCTAATACTGCTCATCAATTTCTGAAAACCAAAATATCCATCAGCTCAATTCCTTCCCTCTTCTTGCACTCCCTCCAAAATTCTGGATGGGATACAAAAGTGTCATTAATACTAATGACACTTTCAAGCCAGCCTTGAAAGAACAAGCATTTTGTTAACTCTGCAGTTCCTGTTAACACATTATAGCCTTTGGAATAGATTACTGGTAGCCTAATTTCATTCATTATTTATCCTGGGCATTTCTGAAGTCCATTAATTATTTTTCATCAAAATGCAAAACCAGGCATAGGGGCAGGGGGGAGGGTGAGCACCCATGTACAAGCTGGATTCACTCCACACTCTTAACTCTTACCAGCAACTGATGCAATAAACACAGACCGTGGGGAAGGTTTTATGCATCCATCAGTAACATGTGTCAAAGCCATCAAAAAGTAGTTGGAGAGCCTCACTCCTCACAGAATTGATATTACTTATGTTAGAGAAATCAGCTCCTTTGTCTGTGGCATGGGGTCAAAAACAGCTGCCATCAAAGTTCATGGCTGCACAATAACATGGTCTGGAAGCTGCCTTAGAAGGAGGCTACATTTAAATATCAGAGCTGTGTGACACCTCCATCCACTGCTGACATCAGGCCATCACCATTTTATTTGCCTCACACATCAAAATACTGCACAAGATTCAAAGTAATATGCATGGAAATACACCCAAATCTTTTCAAATTACATCTTGTTAACATGGAAAAATAGCACAGGGGTCACAGAAGAAAGGAATTACAAACTCTCTAAATGCTCAGCTATCTTAACCGTTAAGGTAGCAGAGCAGAGAACATGGAAGACTGATCAGCAGATTCTTATCTATCCTCATGCACTCTAGAGTAAAAGTAAATCAATGTATATTAGCTGGGAGCTACCAGCAGCAGCCAGATTCAGTCTCTCCAGGTGCTCTGGTAGTTGTAAGAAAGAAATATGTGCATCTCTCAGCAAGGGATAAACGGTTCTAACTTATCCTCAGAGAGCCCTCCCATGTATCAGTGTTACTATTCTCCTGATAGATGCTCATTTCTTACAGCAGAGTGTCATAAATATGGACTAAATTTTATATCACAGCTCCCAGGTGACCATCCTTTCAAATTCCAAGTCATTAGAGCTCTTCAAAACCTAGTAAAATTAATAGAAGGGTGAAGCAAGGTTTTTGTTTCAAAACCTGAAACCTGTGGATCTGGAACACTAGAGATGTACTTCCCCCACCCTGTCACTCTCTGGGTGTCTTCAGCAGCAAAATTTTATTTACTTTTTTTTAAACAGGGTGAGTCTTCAGATTATTTATCCACCAGAAACCGAGCAGCAAACAGGCAGACAGAGGTAATTTTTGGGAGACAGCAAAGCAGGCAGTACTGCAGGAGATTCATCTCCCACAACACACTGTGCAGCCATCCCAAATCCTTCATGGAGGAGGAGAACGCCGGGTCTCGGGGCTCAGCACGTTTCAGACCAGCTCATTTGGCAACCACAGTTCCAGACAAGCCTTTGTGGATCCTGCTTATCCCTGGGTAAAATAAAGATGATAATTACCCTCCTTTCATTTGATTCTCATAAAATTCAGCTTTACAATTGCTCCTGACAAAGGCACCTGCTGTGATTCCTGCAACCAAAGCAACAATTGATGCATTTGTATAATGATGTGCCATAAAAAACATTATAGTGAAGTGATAGCTTCACATCTCCAGCTATGGGTACTGTGCATAACTATTTCTAACAAGCAGCTATTCCATTTAACAGCTACTAAATCCTTGGATATATTTATTAAAAGGCACTGAGCAATTCATGTTTAATTACTTCATAGAAGAAACAGAAATAGTAGCAAAGGAAGAGTTAAATATGGTACTAAAAGGAAGAAGCTACAACTAATCACAATTAAGAGGAAGTCCCAGGCTATTTAAATGCTACAATCCAATTATATCAGGTAAAATGAATTACTCCTTTAATGCTGACTTTATATGAAGATACCTTCTTATTGCTCTCATTAATAATCATCAGACATCATTTTAGCCCATATTGGCTGCAATAACATTTCTATTAGCATCATGGTGCAGCAGAGCTGACAATTAAAATAAAAAATAAATCAAACCCAGAACTGAATAAATGTAATTATAGTTCAGAAAAGAGCTTTTATGACTATTTGATTAGTCAACTGAACAGTACTTATCTTTTAAATCTTAAACTTCAGTTAAATGAAATTTTAGACTTCTTATTACAGTAGTCCCTGAAAAACTAAAGATACAGGCAGCAGATCCTTCCAAAAGTACCAATAGGAAATATGTTACTTGAGAAGTATCAAGTAAAATAGACTTTATAGGGCTAAAAACCACCAGAACAGAAAAAATTACAGAGGGCATAAAAAACCCCCCAACCAACCAACCCCACACAATGCCACAGAGAAACAACCAAAACCCAAAAAACCACATACTGAAGACAAGCAGTCAGGCTCCTTCAGTTGTCCTCCACCAGACTCCATACACCTTTTTATGCTTGGAAACCTTTCCATGAAAAACAACAAGTGCAAGACAATGTGCAAGACAAAACCAGGCATCCTTAGCAATATTGCCATAGTCCAGCCCAAAACCAACAGGAGCAGGGAACTTCTGGCTCAGCAGATTTTCATGGGATATAAAGAGAGGATACAAAATTGGGGCCAGTCTTTGTGGTACACAGGGACTTGTTCGTAACAGACACCAACAAATTTATGTAAAAACCAACAGCACCTAAAAGGGCCAGGAGTGGCTGTTCCAGAGAGGTGGGAATTTATTTATGGGCAAAGAGCACATAATTGTGGTGGCTTACCTACAGCAGCACGTGGAACACTGCCAGCCCCAGGCAGCTCAAAGGGATGTGCCAACGTTTGGAAACTTATAAAACAAATATTTGATCAAATATGCATCACTATCAAGTTTTCTCCAGGAATGTGCAGAATTTTTACTCCCAGTCTTGAATGTTTGATGCTGAGAATTTGTAACTCATTTACACAACAAAACGTGCAGAACTATTCTTTTCTTTTCCTTTTTTGTAAAAGGAGAAGGGGGAAGGTATTTTGATAAGAATTTCTATATATTCAAGTTTTTCATCCTACACTGAAAACTCCTATTTTAAACTTCTAAACTTCAAGGGTTTAATCTAGGGCTGTAGTCCCCATTGCTGCAGACCACTGCAACAGTTATATTCTCATATTTTCATCTTTTATACCAAGACACCTTTACTAAATCCTCATTTGAAAGTAAACTTCTACTGTCCCCCAGGGACAAAAAAACAACTTCAGTTGTAGAAGCAATTACAGTTTTATTTTCTAAAAAGTTACCAGGCAACAAAAAATAATCCAAAACACAAAAGTTTTTCTGCATCTTCAGGAAACTAAACTGCAATTCAATATAAATAGATGTTACAATATTATAAATATGCACTATTGATAAGAGATTTTTGAGATAAATCACTAAGAAGTCATATTATCATCCCCCAACTCGCACAGATCTTTCAATGAAAATTGGGTGTTACAACTCCTCTTTCAACAGCTCTCACAGCCCTCCTTCATCACCAGACCCAGCAACAAGAGGCACTAATTTATCATACAAGTTATTAATCTCATTAAAACAAAGCAGTGTTATAATGAGAACTCAAGTAGAAGCAACTGGGTTTCAAAAGGATGACAGCTGTATCCAATCTGAAAAGAGTGGATCCACATCTGCCTCTGGGTACGATGTCCTTTAAATTCAGGTGTTCTCAGATTAAAACTTCCAGGTCCCAATTCTGCCTTGCTTGCACCACTGCATGAGAGTGACTGAAAGGGAATTTAAACATCACTCATGGGACAGAAACCCACTGAAAGAGTTACACAACCCAGCCTTGGCAGACCTGCTGCTTGGGGGAAGAAACTTCAAAATGTGTATCCAACTCCTCAGTACTGTGCAGCACACTTACAGGAGCTCTGCTCCAGAATTGCAAAGGCAGAGCTTCAAAATTCTTTTCAAGCATCAAAATGTAACTTTGGGCCAACCTGGCCCCCTTTTCCTGCCTTTGGGATTCAAGTGCTTACCAGTCCTGGGAGGACCAAAATATTCCTTCAGTTGATGAGCTGCCAACAGGCATCCCAACTGTTACTATTTAAAAGCAAGTTATGGTCTCTAGGAGGAGATGAGGAAGCCTGGACCATTCAGGAGGAGTTTTCTGTGTCTGTTCTACAACCAGCCAACAGCAAATTCTGGGCTCCTGCCTTGAGGGAGCTTTGTATCAAGGCAAAAATTAACACAACAACTTGCATGTTTTTAAAAGCAGGATACCACTTCTAGACCTGCCTGTAGCTCCTTAGCACTGCACTTCACCTTCTAAAAAAAAAAAAAAGACTTTATTACCCAGTCACACTTCAATTGTGATACCTGTGATACCCAGCCAGGCCACCCACTCTCCCCCACAACAGAGGCCAGAAAAATCTCTGAGTTCACAAGAGCCATCTCCTCAGCACTGAACAACCTGCTGGAAGTCTCAGTTCACAGTAGCTGGAACTTTACTCCGAGTCTCAGTGCTTGTGACAGCAGGGCTGCTATGGAATCACAGTGCTGTCCCCAAACTCCTCTAGGCACCTTTGAAATTCCACAGCAGATCTATTTCTCTTGCTCCTTAACACACTATTACATCATACAGCTTTTGTTTTCAAAGCTCCACTTGGTTGCTAAAAACTTTCCAATTTCTTTTGGAAAAGTTCAAATTCCCATTAAAAGTCCTGATCCCTCTGTAATAAAAATATGAGTTAGAAATATCCAATACAGTAATTTCTGGACTACTCGTGCATGGATTTGAAACATCTCTAGATAATTTGTTTTGTATTCTACTTTTCTCCAGTGTCTTTCACAGAGGAAAAAAAAAAAGGGTTTAGTTTCAATATAGAGAATTCTTTAAATCCTTGTGGCTTTGACTGTTGATTATTTTATAAAGCCACAGAGAACAGTTTACAAGGAGCCAAATGGGTAATCATTATTCCCCATCAGCAATGAGCTGTGACTTGTGTAAATTGCATAATAAATTAGGTATTTTGAGATAAATGAATTTACAATAAACAATCATGGACTGAAAAGCTTTACTTCTTGTCTCCAAAGGCACAAGCTCTGGTTAAAATCAGCCACAGGTAGTTAAGTGATTATAAACTGTAAAAATAAATCAACCTGATATAATTGCTCCAAGGAAAAAATTACCAACATATTTAAAATTTCAGCAGTGCACCTTTTCCCATATCCATTTGGCATTATCTAATTACCTTCACATTTCATTTCCATCAGTGATATGACCTGTATTTTCCTTTTATAACTGTCAGGGAGGGGGCTGGAGAGGGGAGTGGAGGACCACAGTGATAAATCAGCCTCACCATTAGGGCCGAAATGGCTCATCGCTGCAGCTCTAAATCCAGGATTTATAAAGATGTCTAGGCCATATAGCACACTTGTGGACACCATAATAAATTCATGAGCACATTGCCAAGGCAAACCACTTCATTATGTGGCAGGCTGCTAGCCATTAATCTAGCAGAGAGAGATTCCTGGGAAACTGAGACTGCTTGGAAATTTATGCAGGCCTAAAGTTACCCATTTCATTATGGATTTAATCTGCTCTTTCTGCCAGAGTGCATGAAAGGTTTTTACAGTTTAGATCAAGTGCTTGTAACTCCCTATTTTATATTATTTCTTCAACAATAATGTCCTAATTTTCCTCTCAAAAACTATTCAAACTGAATGCCTTCACGCTTGCCTTCCTCTAATATTACACTAGATAAAATATTTATACAATCAATTGACAAAGAGCAATTTTTTTCCCTTAAATGTTCCATTAACATGTAAATTTTCATATGATCTTTATCTCATAGACAAAATGTGCTTAGCAATGCCCACCTTCTTCCAGGCAGTTAACCCTTTTGTCAACTGTAAAGAATCCAGATCAAAACAGATTCAGTGGCCTCATTTCTAAAGCCCCTAAAAAGGTCTTGTATTTAAATTATTATTCATTGAAAGGAGATGTAGCTCCTAAAGTAATTTGCATGCTTTTTTTGATCTCATTCTCTTCTTCTCATACACAGCACACAGATATATTTTAAGTCCAATTCCAATAAATAAGGTAGTTCAAATTATTATTTTCAAGTTTATTAGTGTTTAACATCACGTCCCTAATAATTCAGAATATTCCAGATGACACTGAGACTCTGACATAAAAAATGAGACAAACTACAAAAATAAAACTTATTTATGATGAACTGAACGATTGCAGATTAACATCTTCTGTGAATAAAGACTTCTTCACATTCCAGGTGACCCTGTTAATTTATGCCCACCATACTTACATTATGAAGTGAAAAATTTAGGCAAAAATGGTTTCAGTGTTTTGGTTCTCACAATGACACGTAACAGGAAGACCAAAACCAGAAACAGGAATAAATAATATTTGAAAAAAACCCCAAAAACTTAACTATTCCACTTTCTCTTATGTTCAATATTCTTTGCTGCTGTTCTCTCACTAGAACTTCCAGTCCTGCATTTGTTAAAGCACTCCAATGCCTGGAGATGGGTCTAAAAGGTTCTGTTTCTGTGTTAGGGTGGTTCTCACTAAATGGCTGAAGTTAATTTTGATGGACAAGTACTTCCTGTGTCTGCCTTCAAAATTGTGATGACAAACACTCTCTGCATCATCCTTCTCACTGGTCCCAGTAACCTCCTGCACCAGTTAATAAACCCATCACCAGCTGAGGGCAAACCCACAGCCGTGACTTTAATAACACAAATTTATCTTTAATATCCATCTTAAAGATTATTGTGGAGCAAGAAAACACACAAGAATGTGTCATGTATGTAACAGCTTCCTTTTATTAAAACTCTTCATTTTCCCCTTGTTTTAGATGAGCAAAGTGGCAGCTTGTCTTGACCACCTCAAACAGTTGTTCCCCTATCAGGAGCATCGGGGTTTTAGGAAATTACATCTCCAAGGCTGACCAGGTGTATTTTGGTGATAATTTGTCATCTTATCTCTCAGATAAGCAAACTTAATAATAAAGCTTCTACCCATGCTAAAGTATCTTTCTGGGATCTTTGGAGTACAACTTACACATAAATAGGTGTGAGCCACCTATCCAAAAAAACCCCCAAAAACCCAAAACAAAACCAAAGGCCACCCTCCTCCTTAGCAGATGAAATCCATACATTTTACAGGTAACAAAGGGAAACAACCTTTTATATCATTCATTATCCTTCTACCAGAGAGAACACTCAGCTCAAAATGTACAATCTCCATATCACACTGTGAAAAAGATTCATGAGACAGAGGTTCAGGTTCAATGGCACTTCACACCTCTCTGACTTGCCGAGACATTACATTCTGCCTGAGCTTTGTCTCATGCTAATCTGCATTTTCCTTTTTCCACCGTTTCCCCCAAAATTTTACCTACTTGATTCTAACAATGAAAGAGACAACCTCAATGTGGGGACCAACTCTGCTGAACTCTGATATGAAACACTTACATGGAATTAAACTGCTTATAAAAATACTATAAATCAGCATTAGTCAATTATTACACTGAGAATTACCTAACAGAGACACGCTGTACAAAGGTGATCAGAACACAAAAAAGAGGAACACACAAGGGACTAAACAATGAATTTGAACAGGTTCTGCAGAATTCCATCTTCTCTCCAGCAAAAGGGAGATTCTGCATCAATGCAGGTGTTGGGCATAAAGTTATTTTAATAATATTTTTAGTTTGCTAAAAGTGAAGAAAGTCAAACATCTTATATATAGTTAATCTCAATCTGAACAAAAATAACTTTGGAACTGGCTGCACAGACCTTTCCTGTGGTCTGTTACATTCATAATCCCCAAATCACCCCAGCGGTGTTTTACAGACTTTCAGTTGGGACACATTAGACCTCTGAGAACAGCCGTGACCACCTCCAAACATTCCTAAAGGTACCTTCAATACTGCTGACATATTTTAGGGATGAACAGTAATGACATCTTTCTAAGATAAGAAAATTACTTCTTGCTCTGCGGTCAGATCTTTCTCCGACT
The DNA here is from genome assembly GCA_013397915.1 of Daphoenositta chrysoptera. Lineage (NCBI taxonomy): Eukaryota > Metazoa > Chordata > Aves > Passeriformes > Daphoenositta > Daphoenositta chrysoptera. The sequence continues at coordinate 64,619 of VZRO01006215.1, forward strand.
AATCAATCTGCCTCGTGCCTTGGGAAACAGTTCATATGAGCAGCCAGGATGCATCAAACCTGACGGAAATGACTTCTCAGAACTTCACTGCCAGTGAAAACAAAGCTACAATAAACACACATCTCAGCCACACACCGGAGAATTCCCTCCCGGACACAACTGCTTGGAAAACAAGAGGTTTGAAAATGTTATATTTAGTTCATCTAATGAGTACTGCATAACTGGATGAAGTAGCTCTTCACAAATAGACCATCACATCGAAGATAAAGGTTCTTAAAGTATGAAGAAAGACACTTTATCTCTTCAAGAGAAGAAATTGCTTTTAAAAATTAAGCAAAATAATCACAATTTACTTAGAAGTCACTTAAGATTATTTCTGGCATCACTAGGTATCCACATCTTTCTCCACTTTTTTTTTTTCCAAATAAAAATTCATTTTTTATCAAAACCAGCGCTAAGATCCAGTCTCTCAAACACTTTGAGGGCCTTGACCCCAGATCCAACCCAAATCCAGGAGCTTCCCTATCAATTTCAGTAAAGGCTGAATGTTTCTCTGACACACACAGCAAGTCCATCCCTCGGGGCCCTGGAACACCCACAGCAGGCAACAACTCCTCACACCTTCCTGTGCTCTTTTGCAGTCCCACATGCCCAGGTCCCACCAGAACACACCTTTTGTGTGCCTTTACAGCCATGACCCACCCGTTACAGCCATGATGAAGCAGTTCATCATAAATAAGTTTTATTTTTGTAGTTTGTCTCATTTTTTATATCAGAGTCTCTGTGTCATCTGGAATATTCTGAATTATTAGGGACATTATATTAAACACTAATAAACTTGAAAATAATAATTTGAACTACCTTATTTATTGGAATTCACTGAATTCACCCTGCTTTGGGACTTGTCATGCAAAGCAGCAAACATTCTATATTCTCAGAAACTTCAAGCCCAAGCAGAAAGTCTTCCTTACAACACTTGTAACTCTTGTCTTCAGCACTTTTATGGCTTTGGGACTAAGCTGTTACAAAGTCCTGTAACTCTGTGTTCTTCCTGGGATACACTAAGTGAACAAGCTGCTGATTTTCCACACCCTGTTTTTCAAGACTTTTCATGTATCTGGATATACAATAAAAATAAATTTCCACCAGCAAGCTGAACAAAATCCAGGGTTTTAGCTAAATTCAATTGATTTAGGCCAATGCAAATACAGGAAACATAATACAGTTTAACAGTGCAAGAGCATATAAAACTTACAAAATGTTTCTGGAGGCAATGCTCCATGCTGAAATGCCAAAAACAATATGTGCAATAATACACTCACAATTTTTTTAATGTAAACACAACCCACATTTTTGTGTCTTAACTGGTATCACCAGCACTGCCTGTCCCAGGTACAGAGGAGCTCAGTAAGATTCTCTAAGGTACAACACATCAACAGTGAATTCCATCTGACTGCAGTGAAGCGCTTGGCAAAAAGATATGCTTTAACACAGCCAGCTCAATAAAATTCATGGCCCCATGCAGCCAGGATCCTCAGTGATGCCTCAGTCCCACAACCTGAGAACATGCCTGTCACAACCAGACTGCTGCCAGCCTATGGAGACCTATTGAGCAGGGGGCCAGGACTCAAGCACTCTTTCAAGTCTCTGGCAACTCAACGGGCTCAAGTGAAGGGATGGTATGATTATTTTAACATGTTAGCTTGTGCCCACCTCGATCCTGGCTTGCCCTTTGGCTGCTGCCCTCTGCCTGGAGTGTGCTGGGCAGGGAGTTGGTGCCCGTTCAGGAGAGCAGCCCTGGTGGGCAGAGCAGGGCCCGGTGCTGCTCAGCACGCTGAGCGTGGCACGGAGAGCAGCCTGGAACTGGGGTGTGCCCTTCCACCAGCGCTGCATGCAGGCAGCTTGGAAAATCTCTGACATACTGAGGTGGCCTGAATCATGAGCCTGGTGGTTTTGAGGGTTGTGGGTTTTGGCTGAGGCCTCAGCAGAGCTGCGTGCTCAAACCCATGTAGGACCTGCACGCAAAACACGAGCTCAGTTGATACTGATTGGTACCATTAGCTCCTTTGTTAAATGTTGAATTCCAATAAGAACTGCGACCAAAAGAATTGCTAAAAGCCACAGACTTATAAAAGAAAGAAGCAAAGTCAACTTTAAGTAGTTTTCTGACAGCAGCGTCTTAATTGCAGCTATCCCATCTAAACTGCTCCAGACAATCAAAAGCTATTTATAGAGATTTACTACACAAAAAAATACCAACTAAGAAGGGCTAAAGTTCCCCTTTACAGAAGCCCTATCATCTGGCAAGAAGCAACTGAGCAGCTCCACAAAGAAGGCACCTCAGGCACTGCTCACTTAGCCTGCACAAACTTCGGTGGAAAGGAAGGAAAAAAAAAAAGAGATGATCCAGGCTCCAAGGTGAAACCTGCCAACTCTTTTTTACCAGGGGGTAGAAAACCATCCGAGTTTAAATACTTCATGTTCACTGAGAGCTATGCCTTTAAACTGTTGGCAGCACTGGTCCTTCAGGTTGCTGAAGTTAAACTGCACTGGCATTGCCAAACGCAGCAGCAGCGTGTGCCAAGCCCTCAGCCCCGAGTCAGCTGATGGGATCCGGAGCACACGGACACCACCACCAGCAGGAGCAACACTGCCAACCAAGGAGACCCTACAAAGAGGGAATGAAGCTACAGAGGAGGATTTCTCCCACCATTTTAGATAAATCCTGAAAAAGAAGAAACAACTGCATATATGAAATAGATGGATGTGATGTGAATGAATAGCATTACTGAGTTACAAAGTTTTCGTGCCAAAGGGATTTGAAATTTGCACCAAATTCTGGGCTGCTGCAAAATAGCTCGGTGCCACAACTACACAGCTACTGCTCGTGTTGCAATGAGGGCAGAATCCTGGAGTAATCCACAGATTAGCCCTGGGGTAATGCTCCATGAACTTCACAGGGGAAGGGAAGATAAAGCCATAAAATAATTACTGAGTCCATCACTGTAAAAATACATGCAGAAACAAACTAAGTTCTGTGAACTGAGGAACTAAAGTGTATTTATATTTTAACATACTTATAGCATTATTTATACAAAACATATTTCCCTTTTTTTTCTCTAACCTGAGGTTTAAAGTCTTCTGTCCTGCCACAGTCAAAGACTTATTTTACATCTTATCTATGAGGCAATAAGGCTACCAAATGTATTCATGTACCATGTTACATCACAGACACAGCTCACAAGGGCAATCCTTGAACTTACTGGAGCACCAGTGGGAGCCTTTTATTAGCCATAGCAAAAAATTATTATCTTTATCCTTGCAATACCCTGAAAATTTTTTTTCAGGGAATAGAGAAGTCAAGCCTTCATCATGAACCTTTTTTGATGCAGAAAGGGCTTTTGAATTCATCCTGGTACTGCTTTTCTAACAGAGGCCCTGAAAGAGCCTTCCCTAAATCACACAGGGAAAACTGCCAGGATTCACCAGGCCACAAAATCATAATTCCTTCAATCAAACAAATCAAACCACCATTATAGCACAATCTGTGGATTTTATCTTTTGTTAATAACTCCCATTCTCCTTGACTGGAGAGAGACTGACCCCCCTCCAAGAGCTTCCTCTGCCCCCAACACTCTCCCATTCTCCATGGACTTTCCCAGTGTTCCCCACTCTGTGCTCAAACCTGAATGCCAAGGATGGTGTAATGGCTGTGTTTTCTTTTCCAAGGCCGTGGTGCCAGGAACTAACGATATGTGAAATGTTCCATCCCTGCAGGTTTTCCTGCTCAAACATTTTCTAAATAAATAAATAATTAAAAACAACAGCGTGTGCCACATTCGAGCCCTGAATTCCCGGAGCAGCTCAGGTCCTTAAACTGAATAATTTGCCTCAGCTTGCGTATTGCAAAACCCATTCAGCAAAAGATTATGGGCCTTTAAGTGCCATCCAGGCCTGAAATATGACTCTAGGGCTTTAGGATGTCAGAATTGAGAATTGCTAGTGAATATTCTGTTCTGGCAATACTAAAACTACAGTTATTTAGCAATATAGGAGCAGGGAAATGGGGGCAGGGGAGAGAAGGAATCTGACAGAAAGGAAAGACTATAACTTAGCAGAAACAGAGGTGCAGTTTTCATATGTGGCCACATTAATTCTTTATGGAATAAAATGCATTTGTGAATCAAAAAGCGGATGCAGATTTATATTCCCACTTAAATCTGCCAAAAGCAAGTAAATGAATACTGAGAGCTCATTTTAGTTCAGGAAACAATTTATGAGGACACGTAGGTGGGTGCAGGTACTCTACACGAGCAGTCTCAAGGGGAATTAGCAGCTGCTTCTGCTCTTCATAAGAAAGAATAAATAGACTAAACTGAAAATTAGCAACACCTCATTAAATGTAAAACCATCCACATATAAAGCTGCTAGGACTCAATCCTTAAAAAATTCAAAAGGTGCAGTGTAACATGAAAGCCAAAGGAGCTTTTGTCATCCCATCACAAATTATTTAGGCTTAGATTGTGGCATCAAGCCAAAGCTCAGAGATGGAGCAGTTGTGAGACACTTTCCCTTGGAAAAGTTGCCTTCTGACCTCAGGTTTTTTAGCCCTCTTCAGCTCTTCAAAACCTCCATCTCACATCCCTAAATTCTCACCTCCCTCCCTGGTGCAAGTCTACATCTGTACTGAGGAGAATCTGTCACATGCACAGTGTCCAACCAGAATTTAGGGATTATTAGTAACTCCACCTATTTCCAAGAAAGCCTGGATGCTCCCAGGAAAGGCTGGCAACGGCTTTGGGGCTCCTCCTGTAACTGCTCCTCACTGGAGCTCAACTCAGGCCCCATAAATGCATCTATTTCCTAGCACAAAACAATTTCCATGAGCGTTGCACGTAAAAATGAAAATTTGGTACCAAGAAGTCTGTGAGTATCTGCAGCTTCTGCTCTTCTAGCACTGCCTCATATTCTCTCCTCTTTCCTGCACACTAGGATGGGCACAATCACAGACAGGCTCTGTGGACTCGTAATTATTTGCTCAAAAGCCATGCAGCAACAGCAGCAGCACGTGTGCAGTGGGAATGGCACAGTCTGAGCTTCTACTTGGGCTCCTTTCCCTTACTTTTCAGATCATACAAAGCTTTGGGTTGGAAGGGGCCTTTAAAAATCAGATAGTCCAGTCCCCTTGCAATGTGCAGGGACATCTTCAACCAGACCAGGTTGTTCAGAGCCCTGTCCAACCTGGCCTTGAGTGTTTCCAGGGATGAGTAATCCACCACCTGGGCAAGCTGGCCAGGGTTTTCATCATTCTCATTGCAAAAATGTTCTTCCTCGTATCCAATCTGAAACAAACCTCTTTTAGTTTAAAACTCTTGTCCCTTGTCCTGTCACAACCAGCCCTGCTAAAAAGTCTGTTCCCTTCTCACTCCTAACTCTCCTTTATGGAAGTTTCCCCCTTTTTATCTTTATTTAAGGTACCAGATGAAACTTGCCATAGAAGAGTGGGCAGTCTTCATTACTCCCATTTTGGAGTTTCCAATCTAATGGATAATGGTGTGTCTGACTTCCAGTAACCTTTAAACACATAATTCTCCTATCAGACCTCTCAGAGATGTTTTGGTTTGGGCTCATAAACTAAAAAGCTTGGATAAGTGTCAGGTTTGAAACTCCAGATTCCCTAAAGCTGTGTTGGGGTTTGTTTGTGGCTTTTTTTTATTCAAATCACAGTGTTTTCATCACACAGGAGATTAAGTGCTGATCACCCAGTTCAGAGTTACATATGACTACCAGGATCATATATTTGTCTTACAAAACACCAGCCCTTGGCACAACAGAGATTGCTCTCTGGTCTGATAGAGCTCTGCCAGTAAATTGTTTTCTAAGGACAAGCTCGGATCTCTGGTTAGTGCCAGAGGAAGGGTGATGCCAGGTAAATCATGTTTGGTGCTGTGCCATCCAGGTTTTCCTTGGAGAACCAATATCCAATCTCTCTGCTTAGCTTTGGATTGAAATTACAATACTAAGTGGCTCTTGATCTACTCACAATTAATGGACTTAGAAAAGACTGAAATACAACTATCAAGAAAGACTGTGACAGAGAATACACTAGGGTTTACATCTGGTATTAAATTAATCTTCATAAGTAAGAGAGTCAGTAACTCTTAATTTTATATGCTTATAAACAAGAAAGTCATTAAATTGGCTCAGTTCTGACTGCACATTAAACTGAAAGAGTAAAGAAAAATCTTTAACTCAACTTTACTGTTATTTTGAGTTTTCTTTCAACTTCCTCCAAGAGGCTTTTGAGGAGGTTGGGGTTCTGACATTATTTCCTGACACCCATGCATGAAAGAAGTTAATAACCTATAAGAAGAATCAAGGAGAAGGTGCATCTTACAACCTGTGAGGCATTAGCAGCACCCTGAGGTGACAGGGAAAGCCAAAATAATGTCAGCTCTCTTAGGGAGCAGTTTCAAGATACACGAGTGAAATGTCCTCATGTGAGACAACAGAGTAGGAATTTGCCTGGTCACAGCCCTTGAGGAGAGCTGGTCACTCACACTGGGGCAGAAGGGAAGCTCCTCTCTAGCCCACATACATCTCCACTACATAAATTCATGCTGTATTAACAGCAGGCATCTAAACAGACACAGCAAGAAGTAACAAAACCATTCCTTACATAAAACGTGTAAAAAAATTTGTACCTTTGTATTTGTGGAGCAAATATTTCAGTTTGAGGAAGTAGTAGTAGATATTCAGGGTTTGAGTTTCCAAATATTTCGAGCTACAACTTTACTGAGCCCAGTGGTTGATGTTCCTGAAGTCATCTCTTGCCTGCTGACACCCAGCTGCCCCAGTGTTGGCAGGATGAGATGCTCCACTCATTACATGCATAAATACAAAGGCCAGCAGGGACCATTACAGTCCGGGCTGACCTCCTGCATAAAACAGACCATCAAATTCCAAATGTAATATAATTAGGGTTCTCAAGTCTAACTGATAACAGCAGCAAATGCCCCACGGAGACTTTAAAAATGTGTCAGGCAAATTTACACGTTGAAGGTATGCTTTGATGTATGTCACTGAAACATCACCACAGCTAAGCTCATTCATGCCCAGAAGATCCTGGATTTTTTATTATTATTTTTAAAAAGCTATTCCTGACAGTATTCCTGCTTCAGGGAAAGCTACAAGGACTGTTTATTGCTCTTGTCTTTTCTTAATATTTTTAAGCCCCTCTCCAGGCAATAGCCTAAGATATTTTTTCTGGTTTTGTTATTTACTTGCCTGAAATGACTGTGAATATGGTGCCTGAGGGTTCCTCAGGCTCTCCAAGGACAGAAACTGACACAGCAGTTTTTTATTTTTTAACCCTTACAATATCAATAGCCTCAATTATGTTGGTTTTTCTCTCCTTTTTAATTACTTTTAGCTAAGTGGACTTGAAAAAAAAATCTCTTCAATTAACCCTTACTTACTAAGATATTTCAATTTTTATTAGTATTTAAACCATTGAATCACTTATGCCATCACCCAAATTGGCTGTGCTACATTTTCCTCCCCAGTGGAAAAATTATTCCTGGATAATCATTAGTGTCATCAAATTACAATTCCATGGAGAGTCAGATCATGTGAATATGCCACTGAGCATTTAACAGTAAAAGAGGAATGGCAAGTTGCCCTAGACTTCCTGGGGTTTGAGTTTCTTATCTGTTTTCGTGTATTTGCCTGTTTTGAGGATTTTGGGTAATATTTTGTGGTTTTTTACAAGAAGGTTGAAACTTCTTTCAGGAATCAATAACAGGGAGAAAAGGTCCAACTCTTTTGGTCCCAGCTTATTCTTCCACAGTGATACTGCTGAGGTGGAACTGTGAGTAACACTAATCTTCAGCCATTTCGAGCAGGGCCAAACCACAGCCCAAGCTCAGCCTAAACCCATATCCTGCTTTCAGTGAACAGGTACTGAAAGCCATTTTTTAGGGTAATCCTAAATTTGTGTACTTCTGAGTGGTGCAATATTTAAGTAAGTAATGTATGCAATAGCACCATGAGACACTACACACATGATATTTCCCCTGTGGAGGCACCGATGCTTTGGGCAAGAACGTGGAAACTGCTACAGAGAGTTGAAGGCAGCAAAGCCATGTGAATTATATTAGTTCCCATCCATTAAATATTCATGAACATGGGCTGATATTCATTAATTTGGCACAGATCAAGCTACCCTGAATGACTAGCTCTGGACTTCTAGCCAAACAATTCCTGCAGTTAAACATTTTCCTAAATGTGATGTGATTTATTTAAAGAGATGTTTTCAAAACGATCAAGTTACTGAGACTTTATGTATCACATTGCAGCTTTAAAAACTTGGTGCCCTCCCCTTCCCCCCTCCAAATTTGCCCTGGTTATGAACTCTCAGTGCTGTGGTTTATAGTGGCACTGCTGGGACACGGCTTCAATCAGGCTACAGTGGTGCTGTCAGGTGCTGCAGCCAATTACCTAAAATGTAAATGTTTTAAGAAAGGCAGCACCTTTTGTCAGGACCAAAATGATTTCCAGCCTCCAGTTCATTGTTTTAGAACCAGAAGCACATAACTCAAAAAACATTAAACATACAGTAAAAACATCACATGTTGATTTACACATAGATATTGACTAATGCTATCAGTGGAGTATTTACCTTAATCAATATTAAAAGATGCTACCAGTGATTTAAGTGTTGAGTTGGCACAAAGCAGTCAATAAATGTTTGCATTCATAATCATAAGCTTATATATTAGTTTTTCATTTTCCCCACCCCAATAAACATTTTGCTATCAAACATCATCTCATCTCCCTTTATATTTGAGACTCCGTTTCTCAAAATAATGCCAAAAATATTCTATAATCCACGTCTAGAGTCCCCTATGAAAGTTCCACATACAAAAACCTTTTTTGGGAATTATGCCTGAGGGATAGAATTTGGTGCTGTGTGGTAATGATAAGAAAGGTAGAAGTTGCAACAAGTTGTATCTAAGCAAAGTTCCTTTCCTGACATTCAGTGAGTGGGAATTTCTCTGCTACCCACTAGCTTATCCCATCTCCAAAGCCACTGCAGTAAGGTGCAGCTCCAAAGTTGCAGTAACTAATTTCAAGCTCACCTTTTACCTTCCTTCATGACAAACTCTTTGTAATTATCTTGTTCATTCTATTCAACTTCAATTGACTACAATTACTCTATATTCCTATTTCTGTAATGCTGTTTTCCCCTTTATAAGTGTTATCAGAGCCACCAGCCACAATATTATTTGATACACTTTGCAAGAGAAAGAACATATTTATTTTTATGTGGGCTGTATCATCTAGTCAGCAAAAGTAACTTTGAATTCTAGATCTAGAGACGACTTGCATTTTGCAGCCTCAATTGCTGCATTGGACTAGGAAAGTTACAGACAGCTTGGACACGTAGAGAAAACTAATTTTGCTTTTGCACAAGCTCATTGAAGTCAAATGTGAATTGAACAGGCCACTTCCCTCAAAGCAACAATGTCATTTCTTCCACGATAACAAGCACAGAGATTAACAACATATCTACCTCATGCCTAATTTTTAAGCATCTTGACCCTGCTACTCCCACTGATTTTCCCATTAAAAGTTATTTTGGTCCTGTAGCAACAAAATATTCCCAAATACTCTGCAGCCCCTATGCTTCAGAGTCTCCCAGTAGTTCCAGGCTCCCACCAGGAACAGCCACGCCCTCCAGCCTCCCTCCCCAGGCAGACACTGATCCTTGACCTCGAGGGCTCCCCATGCCTTGAGGCTGAAGCTTCTCACTGCACTTTCATGGCCTTGGCACCTGCCCTGTTTTAGGAGGGCTGTGAAAAAGAAATCTCTCTCTTTTCTCACCAACTCAACCGTGTTGGTGATAATTCTCAATGTCTCGTTCTTAGCAGATTTCAGGCTCTCAGCCTGAGAACATCTTCCCAGGCACTGCCAGTGCAACTGCTCTATTGGTATTCAAGGAAAACCCCAAGGAATATGTAAAGTTCCAGTGTTATGCCCAGGATGCCATCATGAAGTCATGGTCCCTCCTGGAGCTTTAACCAGGCAGGAAGTCACAGCCTCCAAAAGCACTCACTCCATGGACATGACCTGGGAGTTTTGTGACAAGACTCAGCCAGGAAACTGAAGCTTAAACAAAACTATCTGGAATCATAAAACTTTTTTTTTTTTTGAGGGCTTAGACATTGTGTGCATCAAAGTGACAAGGTATCACATTTCTTATAATGCATGCCACGCCGTGATCCTTGTGTGAGCTCACTTTGAAGCCATGGGAAACATGATTTGAATGCACATTTTGTTGGTGGGGTTTTTTGCTTTGGTTTTTGTTGCTGTTGTTTCTGATGGGCCAGAGACAGTTTTCTTACTCTCTCAGTCTCCAATTGCAGAGGTGTCTTCCTCCTCAAACTTCTTGTCCTGGCCCTACTTTTTCATCCAAGAGATGCATTCTTTTGTCATCTCAAAACCAGCTCCTCTGCTCAGCCTCCTGCCCCTGCTCTGGGTCACAGCACAGCCTCAGCTGCAGCAGGAACAGGCTGGGAGAGAGGGCGAGTGCACAGAGCTCTCCTACAGCTGCAGCTCTTGGGAGCAGCGAGGACACAGACACGAGCAGTGGTTTGGGGAACTGCCCCCTTCAACTTCTTCATCTACTTTAACCAACCTCCTTATTTGCCCTTGATTTAAGGGACTGTTACACACGGCAGCTCTCAGATACATTAGCCTGCAAGCGAGGGTAGAGAGGATTGATAAATCACAAAAAATGGATTTCACAAGGGATAATTCACGTGAGCAGGGGAAGCACGTCCCTTGTGTGTCCTGAGGAGAACACAAGAAGGAACGCTTCATAAATCTTCAGATCGTTTATACATTGGGTTCTAACTTCAACTGATTTTACAACTTTAAAATGAAAAATATTTCTACATAATAGAATTAATTATTGTAAAAGCAAGATTTACCTATTTATAAATTAGAGTATCCTTTCACTTCACATCACAGTACTTGCAAACAAAAACAATTTCCTGCTCAACTCTCGTGCAGCAGCAGTTCCTGAAAATACTATGCATCTTTTACAGCCAAGTTGTGTATATCATACAGCATAGGCAACAACATAAATATTCTAGCCCAAACCTCAGCAAGACCCTCAGCTTAACTTTGGTAGAGAAAATTGTATTGTTACTGTCTTTAATAAGTAAACTTCAGTCAGATCTCATTGCCAGAGATTTGTCACTTGAATATCTTTGAATCTTTCCTCACTTTTGAGCTAAATGCAGGAAAATCATCCAGATCTAGCAAAGCAAAACCCATGAAAACCTAAATTGCAGTTTAACTGGATGCCTATGCTAGATATTTGGCAACACATTGACAAATCTGAGTTCTGAATCTTCAACCTCTATACACATCATGAAATCATTCTGCCAGTGGTACAGAGTGAAAAGTGGCTATAAAATGCTCCCATATCACAAAGGTAATAGCTCACAGCACAGCAGGTACTAAATCCAGTATTAACTACTTATTGCACAGAGGGGAATGGGCTAAAAATACTTTTTAAAGAGGAACAGCAAGTTCCAATCCCCTTACTGGGGCTTGCCTAGAGTTAAGATTGGAAAGACAACCAGGAAGGAATGGGCCGAGGAACTGAGCTTACTCTGGGGTCAGGCTCAGCCACATGCTTGTAATTAGACATTGGAAATAATCCTTTCTGACCCCAGTGAAGCTACACCATGTGTGAATCTTTGGGGCTAGGCTGTAATCTACTCGCTGGCTTGCTTATTGTCATTCCTGGAGATGTGGCAGTGGGAGCTAAAAGACTTGGAAAGGACAATTACAATTCTCAATAGCCAAGAGGTCCACTCTGTTGTTTTCAGTTGCCATAATTGCTGTGGAAACATCCTGGGTAAACAGGAGTCAGATCCACAGCATCTGGCTCTGGCATGCAGTGAGGTTGTGAAGCCCATGGCGTGTTTGGAGCACCAAGCTCAGCTTTCCTGGAGCACTGCTGAGCCAGGGATGTGGCTGCAGTTCCACATACACCCTTCTGTTTCTGCCTTAAGACAAATTAAGGCAACATTTGGCCCAGATATCAGGTAGGGTGTCAAATTAGGGGAGATGGATTTGTTCTCTAGACAGAAGACTCCTTAATACAAAATAATATATGTGCACCCATTTATAACAGGTGTTTAATCTGCGACAGCTTTTCTGGCCTGTGGAAACTCTAAAGCATTCTTTCTTCCTTGTCACCGTTATAATATTTTTAAATGCTGTTTTTCTTTCCCCCATTAAAAGGAAAACATTTCTCAGAAGCAGTAGTGGGCTGTTAGGGCTATAAAACAAGTTTGCACAGACCTGTAACACGTTGAGCCACGAGACATGACACAGTGTGTTTTATGGGGCAATTAATACTTGCCTTGGGAGCACTGTGAGGTATGAAGCCCTGTCAAACACACCCTGGTATATCCGAATGCAAGTTGTAAAGCTGCATTTTGCTTCTTGAAAAATAAATATGGAATTAGCTTGCTGGTTTTTAACTTTCCCCAACTAAAGAATGGAACCTTTCCTCCAGGAGCCCAGCTCAGAGCAGAGGAACATGAGGAAGGAACACTAACAGCAGAAGACACCAATTTCTAACCTACATTTACATTCTGTGGTCTTGATTTTTGGGTTAACATTGTTGCATTTCCCAATACACCCTCTAACCACCACTAACATCTTCTGATATATAGATTCTGTTCCACAGTTTGTTCTGAATTCTTACAGATATTCCTCAGGGCATCTCCTGCGTGCATCCCAGTGCCAGCATTTATTGAAGTGCAGGGCACAGGGTTGTCACACCACCTGCAGTGGTTACAGCCCTGTTAAAGTAGCTGGCCATGGTGCACATTCATATTTCATAGTCCCTGTTTGAGCAGTGGCTTGAGCTGTTGCAGGGTTTGGAGGAAGCAGTTGCAGTTTGGCAGGGGGCAACCCTAGAGAGCCTCCCCCTCCCTGTGAAAGGCAGCCAGGCTGCCAGATTCATAAAGCACTTCCAGTCTCAGTGTGCACAGGCACAGCAGACTTTGCACAACTGCTTCAAGTTTCCAGCAACAGCCTGGCCCCCGCTGTGCTGCACAGCACCAGCCCCTACCCCTCCTGTGGTATTTTGGGACAGCCCAGCAGGGCTAAAGAGACCTGCAACAACTGCAGCAAGCATCACCTTCTCTTTATAAAGCACATTAAAGAGACATATTACAGTAGCACAGGCAGTACCTCAGCTGAAGCAGGGCTTTGTGCTAGGCTCTAGCCATGTTCATCTTGTAATGGAATTCAAAAAATTATTTCATTCATCCACAATAATGGAATTTGTGGGCACTGACCAAAACCAGGCCTGAAACAGCAGTTTAACTGCTTGAGCCCCAAACCCCTCTAGCTTGAGATTAAGGGCAGCACTTCTCACCAAAGAGGTCCCAGATCTGCTCCAGTGACAGGCACAGGACCACTGCTCTGGGCTGAAACAAGTGAGATACTACTGGTTGTAGGCAAGGCTACAAAGACAATGCAAGTTTCCAGATAGAGATATTTGTCTCCATTAACCTGCCACCACTGCTCACTAATCACAGTCACATTAAATATATGTCAAGGAATATCAATTTCTTTGATTTCCAAGGGCCAATTAAAACAAAATGTAGGCAGAACAACTCCAGTACTTTTCCATAACAGGTTAGCATCTACATTCCTCCTGCATCCCATTAGACATTTTCACACATGCTGGAGATGACACACTGTGTACTAAGGAGGTCAGAAACCCAAAGAAAACTGTCCAAGAATATTGAAAACACTAGAGGCATTTGACATAATTTATTGCACTAAAGAACTGGGGAACAGGAAAAGGTTGATGTAATAATAACATTAGCAGGAACTATAGTCCAGGCAAGCCAGTGCTAAATAAAGTGCCAATCAATAGCTCTTTTATTAGTAGGTACAATCAATGTACAGCAGGCAAGCCTGGCCAATTAAGCTTATCGACTGACCAAAGAGTAGCAGGAAGCATTCTTTCCTCGGTTTTGTTTTCCTTTCTGTAAGTGAGAAATGAGCTCCAGTTTTATCACTGGATTCCCACCAAGGCATCTCCAGGAGTTCCTGTAGAGTGGAAACGCTGACAAAAAGCAGGCTTGAGCTATCTTGGTATCCTTTAACCCAGGGTCAGCCACAAGAACCAAAATATTCAAGGGTCACTTACAAAGTAACTTTTTTTCCTAGTGACTGTATGAAGTTAAAATGTTGTTCTTCTAGATGAAGGGGAGAGAACTGGTAAAGGAAGAAAGAACAGTCCCTTAGCAATGCTTAACCATTAACAGTCCTGTAAGACCTTAGGAAATTAAGCCTATTTGTTTCTAATTCCCACGTGCACAGCCTGAACTTCATAAACCTCCCAGTGTGAAGCAATGCCTGTATCTTTCTTAGAAAAAAAAAAAGCCAAACTACAGCTCCAGTAAAAATTATACAGCATTTAACATCTCACATTGTAATGGCTGCTGCAAATAACAAGAGCTTTAATATTCAACTGTGTCTAACTGTGCAGATTCAAATAGGATATTTATTCACAATACCCCACTCTCCCTTGCTGCTCTCATCCCTCTTCCTTCGTTATCTCTTTCAAAAGGAAGAAGTTAGAAGACCAGATAAGATGTGGGTTCTCAGCATGATCAAATAAACACTGTGTGGTGGTCACAGGGAAAGAAAACACATTGTAGGAACGAATGGCAAAGATTACATTTTACAAAGAATCACAGACAAAATTAGCAGCCCAGATGCCGATTTCCCATTGATGTCAGTTAGATGGGATTTCTGAGGCCTGGCTTCTCAGCAGGAGCAGTGCTGCATCCAGCCCTGCAGTCAATCAGGCCACGTCTGTCTGCTCCTTTCACTTATTACTGGAATTCAGTGAATACAGCAGAGTTCACATCCCTTCAGGTCTGGTGCTCTCAGAGCTTTACAGGTATTTGACACCTCAAAAAAGTCAGGGAAGAGGGGAGAGATTCTCAGCATGTTTGACTACAGGCACTACAGGACAGACCGGTTTTCAGCTTCCTATCAGACAGCTCCCCAGCTGTATCTAATTCAGCAAATATTTCAGTAATCAGCAGAAGACACCAGCATCAGTCAGAAAATGAAATGGTAAAGCCACAGGCAAGCATCTCACTTCTTATACTTATGTTGTTTGCCATTTTCTTCTACCTGCATTTGGAAACTTAACCTAGAAGATTAAAAAGAACAAATCAAATAACTTTGTATCATATCTAAATGTCACAAGGCTCAGTCTTTCCTGCTGCAACTCAAAACCAGGTCTGAGTGCATGGACTCCAACTCCACTGTGACTTTCCTGACCCTACTTTTAGCACCATGGCCTCAGCTGAAATTCACCATCAGTCACACATGTACAAGTTGCTTCTATATGCTAGTCAAAAATCAACTTAACACAGTAACTCATTTACTTGCAGTTTTCCTTGCCTAAATTTGTGAGACATTAAATAGTGTAACTCCTGGCCCACTATATTATGACAGTTTAGGCTGGAAAACAAGGCAGTGAAGAAAGGGGAGGATAAAAATGCAAAGCAGACATTTCCATTTGGCTTTTTACATGACAGTTCTTAAGAGTTTACAGAAGGCAAGAAGCCTAACAAGGAGCAAGACAAGGAGCTTAACTTGGACAACACTAACAACCTTGAGGAACAGTATAGAGTAACCCAGTTTTTTAAAAGTGTTTCAGTCAACCCCTGTGGCACAGCTTTGCAGGAACTCAAGAGGTTGCAGAGCTTCTAACAAAGTCAGTCCTTCAACCAGCTGCAAGAGGAAAATGCTTTTCAGTCTGGTTTATTCAATCCCTATTGGCGCATTCCTATTTTGTCCAAAAGAAGTTTTTGCCCAGGTTTTCCAATTTTGTCCAGGATCTCATTCTTGAAGAGATCTGGCTATCAGTCTCAGAGAGACATGAAGGTGCCTTTTGGGTAAAGATGGTTTGCTCTCTCATGTCCCTAAACACTTTGCACATCAGACACATATATTCTATCCCAAAATATAAAGAGAATTAATGACGTGGGCTCACTGCTTTACATCAAGCCCAGGCCACTTCCAGAGGAAGGTATGCAATCCCTATCCATCACATTTCCCCAGCAGAGCTTTGCCTCAGCATTGTGCTGTGCAGAACTGTCACGGTAAGAAACTACTGCAGGTGTAGACAAACATCTCTGGAACATCACAGGCATGTGGGACAGTCAGTCCCGAGCTGTACTCACCTTTCAGAGTTGCTCAGCGCCCCTCTCTGCACACCCATCACCTCTCTCACAGGAGACATGCAGCAAGGTCAGTTCATGGCTTGGTTTGTCACTGCTGTCCCCAGGGGACAGGGTCATTCCTTCACAAGTGGCTCTATAATGCAAAAGAGGACATTCTTAGCTTGGGTTGACTGAATAAACTGGGCTAAATATCAGGCCAAAAGTATTTATCAAAAGTAAAGCTTGCATGAGCTGCACAGGGGATTCCTGTCTTCAAGTTTTTGTGAAGCCAAACCCTGATCCTGGAGTACTGCTATGCTTTTGAGACTTAGGGGCTGAGATCTCAACTCAAAGCACCAGAACATTCACCATGATGCTCCCTTCTAATTCTTAGGTCAGCCAGGGCTCTCACACATTTGCATCTTCTTTTTTTTTAGTTTAAATACTCCAGCCTAAACCTTGTGCCTGACTAAAGGAGCTAACCTTGTAACAGATTGGGTAAAGTCAGCTTTGCTAACAAACACAAGGCTTGTTAATATTGCTGAGCAAACTCCAATATGAAAGAGCATTTCAGGATCTGGGCTGATTTTTTCTGAATTGGTGAGAGGGCCCTCAGATGTGCCTCACATCACAGCCAGAAATACCTTCTGGACTTCCATTCAGAAATCTGCCCTTTTGTCAGAGACAACTTGTTCCAAGTAAGACGCAGGACTGCACACTCAACACACGGTCAATGAGAGGCTGGAAGGATACAGCTGGACACATGCTACAAAACCCACTCAGCTGCTCAGCAAAATCCTTGTTGAAATTCCCTTTGGGAATCCATTTTAGTGAATTAAAAAAAAAAAAAATCAACAAAACAAACAACAACCAGAGATCTCCACGAAACAAGATCGTCATATGAAGGCACTCCTGTGAGTGTGGAAGGTGGAGCCTCAAAGCTCACCATTCTTCCTCCTACTGTTTCATGTGCTCTGTGTCTCCTTCACTGTTACATTCCCTTCTGAACTGCACAACAGATGGGAGCAGTTGGTTTTTAAAAGGTTTTTATTTTCTGATTTCAATTTTTCATGTGTCTTTTGAATTTGGCACAATATCATTCTCTAGTGAAGAGGAGACATTGTGTTAAGCTTAATTATCAAAGGCTGAAACCCAGCAAGCAATCAATCATTTAGTGACATGCTCATGCTTTCACTGATTTGAAAAAATATTTTTTTGTGGCTATTGAAAAAAGAAAAACTGTCAGAGACGAAAACAGAATCACTCACTTTGCAGCATATCAAAGTATCAAAACTGTAGGGAGATGAGTGAAGAATGTTCATTTGTTTTTTCTGAAACTAAATCCAACTCTTTCTGGCATGTGAGCCCGGAAGTTGTGCAAGATGTGTTTTACTGTAAACATGATCTTTCTGTCAAGGTTTGCCTTATAATTCAGGCTGAACAGTCACAAAACTTGTTCCTAAATGACTTTTCTAAAGAGTCAAGGTTGCTTTGTTCTTTAATTTTCTTTAGTCTTTCTACACATCCCCCCCCCTTTTTTTTTACTGCCAGATAAGTGCTCTGGCAGCTGCATTCCTGGGGAACACTGACATCCAGTGGAGAGCTGGGGTCATCCCCAGAGCCCACGCAATGGCCCCCAAGTCAGCATCTCCCCCCAGAACTCTGAGCAGCCGTAGGAGACGCCTTGAATTACAAACTCCCAGCCCCAGACAGCAGCTCAGCCCAGCAACAGCCTCAGCCACCTCCAGCTGCAATTGTTATTTTGTCTCCTAAATTCTCAGAAAGGTGATCACACTCCTGGCCCTGTTATTTCTAATGGCTTACACGTAAAGCTTAAGTGTGGGGTTTGGGGTGGGTTTTTTCAGTTGAGGAAATGTTGAAAGAAAAACCGCTTTTATCCGCTGACCAGCAACTCCACCATGCTTGCTTCTGTTTTTTCAGTGATACAGGATGACAAGTCACATGTGTTTAAACAGCACTGTATTTCAAATGATAGTGTATGGTCAACAGTTGACATTGTTTTTCTTTGGAGAAACAGAGTCTTTATAAGGTCACTCTGGTGTTATCACCTAGAATAAAGGCATCTGATATCATTAGCCTGGCCCCAACCACTACGTAGATGCATCTGGAAGTTTATGCAACCAAAACCCAACCAAATAAAAACATCAGACCAAACTTAGCCTGCAAAACAGGTCCACAAAACCTATATAAAAGTGGAATTGTCTTGCTGTTGCTTTGCAATAGCACCCTAGATTCATTCATTGGCATTCTCCTTTTGATACCCTGCACTGTTGAGGAGCATGATCGATACTGCTACAGCAGAGGACAAGAAAAATTATGGTGCTGGTACCATTGCCTCCAAACCAGGGCAGGCTCAAGTTTGAAGAAAGAACAGCTGCACTGCAAGCTACAACCAAGAACCCTGTTTCACAAGGAAATGGTGGATGTTTCTAAGCTAGTTTTCTTTCTGCCCTCATTCCAGCACAAAGGTTCAACACATTGCATCCCTCCACCCCAAAATGGGACATACTCACCCCATTATAACTGCACGGCTAACCACAAGCCTGAGCTGTGAGGAAACCTGAACCTTGCAGTCCCATATCCCAGGGATATCCTTGCAGCTATTTTGGGTGAACAGCCCCATTTTGCTCCCTCCCTTATTTCAGACCCAAGACCCTCTCAGACAGATCCATTGTCACAAAAGCTTTCTTTCATTGCAGCAATATTTCCAAAGAAATCTTTTATCAGAAGTTCCCAACCAGCTCCAATTGACTGTATTTACCTTCTGACCAAGAAACAAGCCACACTGTGCTCTGCTTCACAATATGTAATTTTAAACCAACTCCAAAAGTTGTTTCAAAAATCCTCCAGATTTACATGGGTAAAAATGAGATCAAGTTGTGTCACATGTTTCTTGGCTTGCTGCAGTACAAATAACAGTGCAGTTAGATCCTCTGCAACCCACACTGAGAGAGCATATGCTCCAAATGGTATCCTTCAGTGCTTTCCTATCAAGAACAATACTTCAGGACAGCCTAACCACTATCACATTTTCTTCAGAAGGATTTGTGTGTGTACTTAAAAATAGCAGCAGGGAGTGGAGACACTTTAGAAGGATGCACCAAAACCCGTGTTAAGGCAAGCCTCTGCTCGAGCACTTTCCACAGCTGGGACCAGGGAACATTCCAAACAGCCAACCTCTGTCTTCCAAAAGGAAGAGTCCCTGCTCCAAAGGTGGAGACACCTGTTCACTCATGAAGGTATGACAATAAAATCCTAAGTCTCCACCAAAGCTTATACTATTTTAACCTATTTTTCAAAACAATATATAAAGATTTTGAGTGCTGTGACATGTTTTTCTTCCTGCAGCAAGCCTGACTATTTCTGTGTCTTATCAGGGCAGGATCTCTCTTTACTCTCTCATTTTTGATACACAGGTTAAATAGTAAAAAATTACCTTTGTATTAAAAATCAGTTTCTCAGTGCATCCTTCCAAAGGAAATAATAGTGGATGGCTCTCATTTCTACAGCTAGCAAACTATGTGGTTTCTTTTATGAGCTAAATGAAAGGAACATACAAAATAATCATTATGGATTTGTATGAAATTACTGGGTATGGAATGCAGTAAATCCCCAAACAAGCTTTAACTATAGCTTGTAAGATATAATCATCAGGTAAAACTGCAGAGTCTCCTTTTGTGAGATGCAGCAGAAACCTAATATTTTATCGGAAACCTTGATTTATGTTTAATAGCTCTGCTACCTACTAAAAAAGATCTTGTATTAGCAAATGGGTACAGATCCAGTCCATTAGCTTAGGACAACTGAAAAACTCAAGGGTTTTGTGAACTAATGCAATAAAATATCATTAAATACTGTAGCATGACAAGACAGACAGAAGGTTTGAGTTGAAAGTCAGGAGAAGTGTTTGAAATGAAGTAAAATGTACAATAGATATGTTTAGGTACATCTGGCTTACATTTGCAGTAGGTCGTCAGAGGACCTTGGTGTCTGTGATGTAAATGAATAACAGAGCCCTCAACAATTTAACTGTCATCAGTATAAATGCTTTAACTGGCACAGTAAAGCAAAGCTCTGGGCCTCTTTCTAAATCTCCATAAGCTCCTGGTCTGAATTATAAACTGGGGCTGCATTACCTGAAGATGAAAGCAGCCAGGTCAATTCACTTAAAACCAGAGAATTACCACTGCAAAGCTGTGATGAGCAGCTAAGGAGCATGTGTGTGTGTGTGTGTAAGTGTGGTTGTGTTTCTAATGTACAGTTTCACAGAGACAAGAGAATGTCTGACAGTGCAGTGATTCCAAATCCAGACCCAAAGGTTTGCTGAGAAGGGAGGCAGCCATTTGATTTTCAACTACTTGAGGCTCCTAGACTGTAAGGCTAAAGATAAGCCACCAGAATTAGATCTCTATTAAGAAGAGGAACACAACTGCAAGGAAAAAAGGGCTGCTTCTGTATCAGCTGCTCCAAGCCCACTGTTTGCAAACATTTCCCTATCAGGCAGCACCATCCTGTTGAAGAAGTCTGACTGCACAAGCTCTGTCACTGACTTAAAGGGCTTTACTCAAATCCTCTCCCCCTCCTTAGGCACACACTTCCTCCACCTTCTTTCAGCCTTCAGATCACCAGTTTTGGGAAGCAGGAATTACCTCCCCAGGTGCCATAGCACACATGACACCACCACCACAGGTCCCAGTCACAATACCCCATATAACCACCAACACCCAGGTGTAGCTTCCCTCCCCTCCTCTCACTTACCTTTGACAAGAATTTCAAAGCCACTCATCCCACACAAATGTCCAATATCAAAGAGGGAGACCAAACTGAGTGTAGGATTCCCAGGGCACACAAAACCCAAGCAGGCTTCACTTCCTTGAAATTTTGTGAGTTAGATACACTGAATAGTTTGTGACAAGTAAAGGCAACTATACTTAGATGTGAAGGCAGATTGATCACATTTACTGCAATGTGGCCAAATAAGGATACTGTCACCATAACCTTCTGGACTCAAGACAAAATTGTCTCCCTCCACTCCAACAAACACATAAAATGTTCACTTTTATAATAAATTCCAAACAAATTAATGGATTCCAACATGCATCATCAAATTTATATTTCCTCCTCCACAGAGTCCTACCCCTGTAAGTAATCCTTAAAATTCGTCATGAAGCTTTCAAAACAATTTATGCAAACAAACATCAAGCAGAGCTATTTGTATTGGCAGCACATTTCACTTAACAACCTACAACAAGGAACAGATGGTCTGAGCTCTGGAAACAGCTACAAAGAAAACAGTAGGAGCAAGTCCATCAGAAGCACTTTTTTCCCCCAATTTTGTGAAGATTACAGACTTGTTCTTGTTTATTTCTTTGATTAGGCTGTTATTTTATGTACTCATGAATCCTTCCCTTGCATTTCATGGAATAAATCCACCAGAAGCACATTCCCCAACTGTGTATAGTTACAGAAGCACTGCTTTAAGAACTGAACTATCTGTTCCTCACTGATTCAGGGCTCTCTAAAGTGGCAGGGAAGAAAGCAAAACAACATGCAGATGTTGTACAAGGGATTGACAAATTTAAGGCAAACCCTCTCAGCAATTCATACTTCTCTACCCTTTTGCCCACCCCTTGGTCTCCAATATTAAAACAAAAAAAGGAGCTGATTCACCCAGTCACATCAATTACAGACCACTCAGTGCTGTTACTAGTCTTGTGAGATGTGATGGTGTCCCTCTTCTCCTTTTCTAAGGGGACCTTCATCTCCTGGAGATGAGTGACCAGAGGCCCAGCCCCAGCAGGGCGCTGTGGCACAGGCTCAGAGGGAGCAGGGTGAGAAAAACCCACAGCACAACCAGGAGGGGCTGCAAGGCTGCTCAGAAGCTTTGCTCATGCCCCTCTCAGGATCAGAATACTCCTCAAGAAACAAGGCCACAGCTGCTGGGTATGTTGTGGGAAGCAACTTAACAAGCAAACACCAGTAATAGTTACTCTGAAGTAAATCAGCAAGGAATAAAACAGAAATTAAGCAAAAATCAGCCCAATGACATTCTTTAATGGAAGTATGCTTTCCCTGTATCAAAACAAGTTAGAAAAAGTTCTTACAGGAAATAAATACAATATTCAACCATACCCATTACAAAAGAAAAAAGTCTACCCCTGATCGCAGTAATCATAATTTCTTATTACTACCACCATCAATAAAGTTGCTGTCAGGTTTACCAGTATCTGTGCTTTCTTCACAAGGATTCATATGAATTCATCTGCAAATACTCTCACCCAGACCTGGATTTAATTTGAATACCATTAGGGACAGCCAGCAGGCTTGCATAGCTATCAGCCCACCAGCCAAAAACACCCTCCTGGAGGCAAATTAGTACCCTAGAGCTACACAGGGATGAATATGGACCATGATGTTAAAAAGAAAAATAAACAAGGAATGAAGGACTTCCAACCAAAGAGACAACCATAACATCTTGAAGTAACAAAAAATCTTTCTGAAGGGCATTAACCAGGGTGGAGACAGAGGTCAGTTTGGAAAGGTTTGGCTTTGAGAAGTGAAACCATGTTAAATTTCAGTGGAGCAAATTCAAGGACAAAGCAGACCAAGCTGACAGCTTAATAGGACCTTTGAGCATGACAGTTGAATAAACTTTGTTCCACACAACACTATAATTTCGTGTTTCATACTCTTGTTAGTGAAGCAATTTCATATCAAGATGACTACAAAGCTGTTTTCACTGGAGCCCTTGGCCATCTGTGATGGCCAATCCTCACATACCAGACACATCTTCTGCTGGACCACTGCACAGGCAAGCAACTAGAACACTCCTGAGGAACAAAGCCAAAAACCTCAGCACCACTTTCTTCCTTATGTAGCATCACAGATTCAAGCTTTTCTTTTTTGAGGTGAAATACAGCTACTTGCTGAGGCAAAAGCCCAGGCAGACAGCATATATCCTTTCAGAGCAGCTTTTCCCATTACTCATCTGGCAGCAGGAAAAGGAAAGCAAACTCAACCAGATGATAAAGTTAAACTAACAGTGCTGTTGAGCAAAAGGTGTCTCAGGGAAAACAGCTGGAGAAGAGTATCTGGACAAGCTTTGCCATACAGGCATTGCTCCTAAGTTCTACTCGTAAAGAAAAAAGTAGAGAAAATGTACAAGCTGATTTTTCGGGACTTGAACTGTCTGACTGCAGTTTAAACCAATTTGAGAGTAGGTACAACTCTGAGTTCACCATCTGACCCTGCAACATGATACCCAAAGTGAGCAAACAGTTTGAAGTTCACTTCAGATTCCTTCATTTGGAGGATTACGATGAAGCATTTCCTGAGATGTCATACTTTAAACAGCTAATGGCATGTGACAACCAAGTGCTTTTGCATTCTACATCTAAAGTTGCAAACACTTGGCCTCTCCCCCAAGCAGAAAAATATGTAGCAGCCCCAAGAACTTGAAATCTGGGGCCTCGCCAGAGTCTCCTTTTACTTTACAGGCACTGGATGCAACCAGGAGTTTGCTCACTGCAAGTGGAAAAATCTTCTTTACAAATGTCTCTCGGTGAGAGGCCACAGGGGCTGCAGTGGGACCGTGGCACTGGAGGAGGCAGAGAGGCACTGGCTGCCACAGCACAGTCACACATCGAGCCTCCCAAATTATCCAGACCCCAAAACAGCTGCTTTCTGCCTTTGCCCACTTACTTTTTCATAAGATGCACGTGGAACAATACCAAAAGCACCTACCAAATCACAAGGCAAAGAAGAATTTCAAAAGGCACAAGTGGAAGTAGGTTCTCAGACCTTCTGGTGACCTCCCCCAGGTGTGTCTTAAGGATTTTGGAGTCGATCAAGTCAAATGGCACCATCAGGCAAAAAGCTGCCATTTCACAGAGGTTTCCCCAGCAACTCCACAGGCTGCAGGTCACTGTTTTATGGAGCACAAGCCTCTATGGATCAGAGCCCTTTCCAGGGAAGGCTGCAAGTTCTGGAAGCACTGAAAAGCATACGTATGTACTATGTATACACACAAAAATAAAACACGTCATTGACAACCAGTGAAATTCTTGGTTTGGTTTAATCTCTATTTTAGTTTGTAAACTTGCCTGTTTGTACTGACTTGTACTTTGAAGTCAGCAATATAAATTTCTCTAGCCCCAAAAATCACACAATTACTCCATGATACTGAGCAAGAGGCATCACAGCACACACAAAGCACCAGGACCCAGCTGCTGACTAACCCACGCCCTGACACTGCTCCTGGGTTTTGCTAAGAACCCCAGAGCCAAACTCTTCTCAAGCAAAGTTTAAAAATGGGGATGCTTGCTATTAAGCTTCAAGTTTCCTTCTACTGTAGAAATGCTGCTTCAGCTGAATTTGGTGGAATTACAGGAGCTGATTAGGTTAACCACTGACTGTGTTTCCTGGAGGGCATCTGAGAACATGCCCTGACCCAAATTATTTAATCTTGAACCAGATTTGAACCATTAAATTTTAAGCTCCACGTATCTCCAAGAAACAAAAAAAGGTAATACAAACTTCAGAGCAGCTTTTAACTCTGAGAAGGAGCAAGGCCACAAACACAATTGCTCCCAGCCATCCAGGGCAGCAAGAAACAAAGCCTTGCTGCTCCTGCTGCCAGTGGAAAACTTTGCCAGAGGAGGTGGTGGAGGGAGGGGATGGGTCTGATGGCAGCTGGGCACAAGCTGGCTGTGCTGCAGAATGTTTTGGTGTCAGCCAAGCCTTGAGCTTCAGGACCCAGGGGAAATTTCTGGCCAAAGGAGAGAGAGGGGTGAAGGAGTTGAGGCAGGCTCAGGAATCACTCCCTAGGCACGTGAACTCACAACCTGGCTCCTTTCTGCCCAGGAGAGGGACCAGACTGAGGGTCCCTGCCCTGACCTATATTATTTATATAAAAATTGGCACTCCAGATTCAACCATAAGCTTCAGCCTGGCCCCAAGACATTTCCTAATAAAAGCATCATTAAAAGAACTCCAATTACTTTGGTTTGGGATGTTATTTGTCAGACTGAAGGCAGCCAGCCACACTGTGTCAATAATAATGAACTTATTAGCCTAGAAAGGATAAAATATTGATCGACTTGCTGCTTGCTCACACCTTTCAACAGCTTGCTCAGTAACAGCATCAGATGAAAATACTTCAATCTTTGCATGAAGGGACTCTTAAATAGCACAGGAAGCATGCAAGGGTATTCCTACACTGCACAATGCAGCAGCATGAAAGCCACGTTCTGCATCTCCTCAGGCATTCAGCAAGGCAGCAGAAGCTGCACAGCTCTGCCAGCAGGACAGCTCACACACCTCAGCAGCCCAGGGGGAAGCAGCATTTATTAATTCAGGCCAAACAGCCCTGTACCTTAGCTGTAACCACAGGGATGAATTTCAGTTTTTCAACTTCTCAACATCGTGCCATGCACCTTAAAACTGAACTGCTTAATTTATCTCAGGACTCAGTTCAGCCTCGGGGAGTTTAACCCAGATATTTTACTACCAACAACAGACAAGAAAAGTCCAGTTAAAGTGTAACCGTGGGGACAGTAGGAGCTTACCAGCACTGCAGAATAAAGGCTGGATGGGATGCTCCAGCACGTTCCCAACAAGCTTTGGACACCTCTTCTCCTGCACCCCCAGACAGAGGGGCAACATTTACCACCTCCAGCTGAAGTCATAAACAGGAGAGGCTTCACCTGGGCAGCACCACCCCATCCCAGCCTCCCTTTCCCAACAGGATGCCAAAGTATCCCAAAACTTAGAACCTGTGCCTAGGCTCCCCCACTCCAGTGCCATCACAGGCTGCTTTTAATTATACCAAGGGCAACACAGCATAAATCCTGAATACACTGAACCTATTTCAGCAAGGGACAGTAATTTTCAGTCTTCCTTCCACAGCCTCTAACCTCAGCTGAGCAATTCTAAAAGAGCCATGTCCTGGTGAAGCAGCCAAGCCCTCTCCCATACACTCCTGACCTACAAATATGCTTAATATGTTAATTTTTGTTTTGGTTTCAGAACAAAACCTGCCTTTTAAATAAAATTTTAACAGATTCTAAACCAGAAACACTGCACTCCCCTGAGGCATTAAAAAATGCAAACTGAAGACTTCCCATGTGTCGGGGTTATTACTTATTTCCTTCTAAAAACAGAAGAAGTGTTGCAACAGTTGTAATGCTCCAGCTCACTAGGCCAAGAAGATGTTTTCTTTCTGCACACTCATTAACCATAGTGTGGAACTCAATAACTGTTCTAATTTCCTACCTTAAATGTTTTTCTTCCCCCCAGTTTTCATTTTATGCTTCACATTTACATAGGACTACACTCCACCACTTACCTTGAGAGTCTAGTTGCTGTCAAACACAATAAAAGGGAAGGAAAGTGTCTGGAATCACAGAAGCTCTAGTGTTGAAAATTTTAATTTAATTTCTAGAAATGAATTTAAGCACTCAAAGCTTTCTTTGTTAGCCACAGATGAGAAATTGATAGGCTTTGAAGGCAAGCAAATGTTTTTTTAGTCGAATCTCCCGAGTAAATATTTATGTTAGATATAATAACAGATGTTATTTCACACCACAAATTAAATACCAGCTGGTTATTAAATCTGGTGCAATGCCATGAAACTCTTGGGCACTGCTGCCCACAGTAGGTGCTCTGTAATGAGGCTGAGCTCCAGGATGGTTCCTGAGCCTCAGCTCCAAACCCAGAGCATCAGTCAGGCTGCTGCCATGCCCTCCTGAGCCCTTGGGTGAGCCCAGCTCAGACAGGCTCGCTCTGTGGCACAGACAGGAATTACCTAAGCACATGCTGCTGCTGCTTTTGCAAAATGCTCAGGGCCAAAACACTGTTTTGTCTCTGGTTTGCAAGGACACGGAGCCTGTGAAAGAGAGAAGAGGGCCCAGCATGGGAAAGGGAAGGGACAGGACCCTCCATGCTCTGGTAGCAGCTTCCCCAGCTCAGACACTGGATTCCGTGTGCCCCTCCATGGGTGACATGATCTGTGTGTGAGCACACCGGCCTGTGCCCTTAGAAGCCTTAGAGGTGCAGAAGACTTAGCATATTGAATTTAATTTCTGAGACCATACCAACATCCGCACACCTGAGGCACAACAGAGACAGATCCTGCACCGTGCAAAAGCGTCCCCAGTCCAGCCTGGACAAGGGACACCGAGAGCACAGACCCAGCAGCACGAGCTGCCACCGTGCTCCCAGGGGCTGCAGCAGAGATGCCCCCAGGCAGGGCCAGGCAGGCTGGAGCTGCTCTGCAGCACAGGCACAGCACCAGCTCCACCAGCACACTGGCACCCTGCAGGGGCTGACAGGACAGCAGCAGACCTCAATGCTACCTTTCCTTCTGGAACTATCTTATTTGGCTAATTGCACAATCATATGAAGGCTTCAAAGCGTGCCAAAGAGTGGGATAATGACACTTCATGGGTGAAAAGGCCTTTCTTTTTCCTCTAATAACCACTGATGATGGACAATTATCTTACCATCTTGCCCTGCCTTGTTGTGTCTTAATGCACATATTTAACAAAATTACTTAGAGCATAGCACAAGAGATGCCTAATAAGGCAAGAACGTTAATTCTGAAAGTCCCACTTTGTCTCTTATTAGTGCAATATTCTTTCCTGTTGCCTTGGCAGAGCATGAGGGCTGTAAACCAGCAGGGCTGGGCAGTGGGATTCCTTTACTCCACTTGGAGCTGCTTCACTGCATGTAATTACAATACTCTGTTTATACCATGTTGAAAAGGCTGTCTTGGATAAGGCACTTGTAAGTCATTCCAAAATGGCAGAAAGGAAAGGAAAAGATTGGCTGCAATAGCCAAAGCAGGAGATGGAAGGGATAAAGGAAACATTCTCGGAAATCATTCGTGCCGAGCACAATGCAAATCCTCAGGCTGGTGAATGGAGCTGGGGCACATTTCCTAACTGGTGTGGTGGTATCCAGGGGGCTGGAAACACAGAAATGGACAGCAGTCACTCAGCACACAGCAACTCTTTGGTAAATATATATATATGCCCATGAACAACCCCACTGAACTTAGAGGTAATGCCACATGCTCAAAACCAGGACAGATTTCCAACCCAACTTAATAAGACAGAATTACTGTTTCCATCTGTCCTGTCCTCACTGGAGGGCAACCAGCAGCCTCGCTGCAGTTTCTGCTGGAAAGGACAATGAAATCCCACCAGCAGAAGCACTGCAGTGTACAGTCAATCAGACAAGTTGTTTAAGCACGCAATGCTCACAGTCCCTTTCACTCCTGAAGTGCCTTCAAGTTGGGAGAATTTTTCAGCAAGATGATGCATTTCCAAAAGTACATTAGATCACAGATTCCCATGGTGCAAAATAAGGCACATTTATACTATTGGCAGACCACCATAATATTTTCTTCTGTTCATCAGGATAATAAAACAGAGTAAAGCTGCCCAAACACAAAATTAAGCCAGAATTCTAGTAAAAAGGGGATAGGAATAGTGCTGCATCTCACTAACTATCTATCAACGAAGAATACAAGCATACATTTTCAAAAGAAAGACACATCCATAGTACGCTAAATACAATAGGTATTAATTAAATCATTATTAACAATCAAAATCTAATTTCTTTCTGTCACTTTCTGATATCTTAACTAAAGGCATATTTGCAATACTATTATAACGAGTTACAGTTCAAGCAATAGAGCTGCTTGCAATAATTCAGAAACATGTACACTTTCATATGAATATATCATGCCTAACTAATGAGATTGCTCATTTCATAACTTCAGTTCCATTTTTATTATTTCATAAAACTGGAAGTCCTTATCCATTTTATGAAAAACACCTTTGTGAAATTCATTAAATAAGCATAAAAAATTCATTAAACAAGTGAATTGCATTCATGGCTGCTTTGATGCAAATGCCCTTTAAGCAATGTAAAACTCCATATTGATTTAACCTTTCATGTTCTGATATTTCCATGTGGAGATATATATATATAAATATATATATAAAAACCTTTATTCAAGGAATGAAATTAAGTGCTGATCCCTTGATCTCCAGCCAGGGTGAAGTAGATTGGTCAATTTAAATAGTCATTGCTGATCAGCAAACAGCTGAGTTTGTATTAAAACAGAGCACTAGTATTTCTGGGTCTTTGCTGGCAAATAAATACACATATAATATATTGGGCCAAATCAATATGATGCCTGAAGTTTCCTCTGTAGCAGAAAGTCAACCCAATATTGGCTAAGTCCTGTGGGACTAGTTATAACAAGCTCACACTGGTGAGGCAGAAGGTAGATGAGCTGATTACCTGGTGAGCTGCTCGTCCTCACTGCCCCTGAAAGCTGCTGCAAACAGTGCAGCCAACAAGCCAAGGTCTGCCTGAGCCTGACTGGGGCAGTGGCACATGGGGAATGCCAAACTGAAGGAGCAACTCCATTTTCTTGGGGTCATTCTGCATCCCTTTGGTGGTTTCAACAGCCACTTGTCTCACTAAACTCCACTAAAACCACAATCCTTTCCCAGTACTTATGGCAGTGTGAAGAGTGAAAGAAATCACTAATCCCTCATCCAAGAGCCATTCCCTTCTCAGTGTTTCCAATGCGTTGTATGACAGAGAGGATAACATGGGCAAGATGCACCTGCAACAAATGCAGCTGCTACTGAAGATGTGCATCTGATTAGACTTGGAATCGCCATGGAATAATGTACTTTTACTCCTCCAGTCATCCAAAAACCGCTGTTGAGAAGAAATAGTTTCCTCAAAAGGCTTATGGCAGTCTAACTGCAGCAACCTATGAGACATGCAGTGCATTCCAAAATAACCTCACCCAGAGCTGGGGGTCGTGCTGGATGTCAGCAGAGTGGCACCAACCCCTCACCCCCCCACACCCATCCTGGCAAGTGCCGAGTCAGAGCTGGCCCCGAGGCTGGCAGCAGCCCCAGCAGGCACTGACTGCAGCAGGGTCCCAAAATCCTCCCCGCTGGGCCAGCCCTGAGGTGTGGCAGTGAGAGAGGAGCAGGTCCCCTCACTGCTGGGCTGCTCCTTTCTGCTGTGCTTCACATCCTCGAGTTTCAACGAAGAGAATTTAATCAAGCAGTGCCTGCATGAAGGGGAGGGTACCACACCACCCTTACGGCTTCCCAAGGTCCGTGTTTCAGTGATGCCACTCCTCAATCACCTTCTACAGCCCTTCCATGCCTCATTTTCCTTCCCAGGTGCCTCTCCTGCACACTTCCTTTTCCCTCAGCTCATTTTTCTCCAGCAAACTGAGCCAGAAACAACCCTATTTCCATTTCTAACCGTTTAAATTATAAACAATAATTTTTACACACCAAAACAGGTCTTTAATTCTCATATTTCCCTCCAAAGTACACCCAGACATCCTTATTCTCAGTAAGCTGAGCCAAACAAAACAAATCAAGTCTCCAGGCCAAGCTTTCCAGGAGTTAAAAATAAGCCCCAGAGTATTAAAATAAACTTCAAAAAGAAAAAAAAACCCAGAAAATATTTTAAAAGTATCATCATTTTTAAAACTCTCCCCAATTCTAAACCAATGTCTTAGAAGATGCTGTTTCAAAAAGAAAAAAAAAGTTATGACTTTTTTCTCCCCAAAGACAAAAGAAATCACATTGAAAATGAGCTTTATAATAAAGGAGTTTCAGCCTTAAATCACAGAATTGCATAAGCCAGCACAGCATAAAGCTGCTCCCACTTCTATCATCACAACAGCGAACAAAAAAGAGAGATGAAAACATCCTCACTTCCCACTTTTGTACCTCCCAACCCTCCAACACTCACTGCTCCTCAGCTGGCTTCCTCTGCCCCAAAGGGCATCTGCCACTGAGCAAGCCCAAAATAGTACTTGAAGCCATTTAACTTAATCATTATTAGGTTTTAGTTCAGACCTCCCCTGACACCATTGGCCAGCAATAAGGCCCCCAGGTACCCTGCAGATTTTTAAGCATTGACAAGTCTTACGAGGGCACATTTCCACCTGCAGCAAGATTTAAAACTGGCTTTGTAATAATTAAAAGAGGAAAAAAACGGGGGGGATAAAAACCTTGGGAGCTTTTTCACAATTACTAATTTAACAGACAAACTATGTTTTATTGATAGTTCCAATAGTAAATTTGCCTTCAGTACATACTGCTGCTGATGCCTAAAATAAGATGTGCAAGAAGAGAATCTTGTGCCTAAGGCTGTTTTAGGATAATACACAACAATTCAAGCAAGATCTCTTCAGTAGAGCCCCACTCTGCAAGGGCTTCCCCTTGCCAGAATTTCTGGCTCAGAGAAGGAGCTCAGCATTTCTGCCCACGAGCTGCCATCAGCCTCCTCACTCAGGCAAGCACAAACTCACACAGGTGTTAGTCCAGCAGGTTTAGTCAGAAACTAGATTTTAATTTAAGAAAGTAACTGGTCTGACAACACCACGACTTTTAAAATTTGACTATCTGCATGCTATTGGAAATAGAGGTATAGACTACAAAGAGGCTATATCACAAATAATCATCTGGAACAAGATGAGCTGGCTGGGATATAAAATTACTTCTGTGTATTTCGGGAAAAAAAATATTATCCTTAAATTTTGCAGGTGAATGAGCAGATCTGGAGTGCCTCAAGGTCAGTGTGACAACCCCAGCTGAAAGTCTGCCCGGGAGCTTCCCAGAGCTCTGACCTGTGCACTCACCGTGCTGAAACATCACACCTTGGTCAAACGGGCGTTGCCAGAGCTGCCAGCAGCCCTCCCTCCTCACACACACAAACAACTGCACCCCAAGTGCACGGGTCCAGCTCTGCTGTCCTTCGAGAAGTTATTGCAGCTGCAAATAACCAGGCTGCTGTTAATCTGCAAACAGGGCTTTCTGCAGCCTTTCCCTTGCATTTAAATCAGTTTCACGAGAGGAAAAAAAAAAAAAATCTGTTTGTTTTAGCTAGGCTAACTAATCAGTGATGTGTTTGGCTGGAAACCTGTTATGTTTTGCTACTTTATCATGTTGCTATTTCCATGTTCAAAAGCTAGTTAAATTATTTACGCTACACTTCGTATATTGTGTACAACACTTGCCTTGACACGAACAGCAGCAACTGCAAAGCCAGTTTCCTTGAGCCAGTGCTCCAGAATAACAGAGTGCTCTGCTTTGCAGGGAATGACCCACTCAGAGCCTCAGCTCTCATCCCTCCCCCTTCCTCCAACCAAAAAAACAATTTTAAAAATCAAGAGCCACATAGACATGAATTGGCTTCAAAGTTTCAAATAGCACTGTTAATTTAATTCTGGAGAATATTACAAAACATGGAGTATAAAAGGAATAAGCTGAGCATTAGCTCAGTGTAAGAGCCTACCGACATCTAAAATTCACTGTGAATGATAAATTGCTTTCAGCCAATAACACCCAACATTATTTTAAAATGTATATTATGGAACATGTACTTCAAGAGGCTCTGTGAATATTTTATTATACCATCCCAATCATTTATACTCTGTGATATACATCTCATTGTAGTTGCACTCCCTTTTAAGGTACAGTTTGATTTCCTTCCTGTCTTTTTATTTATTTAAATCACAACTGAGTTGTATTACCATTTCTTTGCTCATCAGCAACCAAATTGAGCAGAGTTAAGAAGCCCTGAAAACTCAGGAAGTAGTTCTGTGGTCAGAAAAACAAACCTCCCCAGGTATCCCAGAAGCCTGAAATCACACTCCAGTGACCAAGGGAGCACACTCTTCCCCAGTCCTGCTGTTTTGAAATATCACCCAGCAGCATTTGAGTAAAACACACAATTTCTTTAAATGGGAGGGGGCAGTGTTGCAGCAGGATGGGGCTCCTACAGCTCTGCTGCTGCAAAAGCTAACACCTATTTTTCTGAGATCCACTATGGACATACTGGCACAGAGCAAGCCATTACTGAAGTTTTCAACTGGCAAAAAAATCAGCAGCCACCTCTGCAAACTGAAGAGCGGATTTTCAGTGCCACCTCACTTTCCACTGCATTCCAGCTGGCTCTGGCAGGGGCTGCATGCCGTGACAGGGACAAAGACACACCACACACACTCCAAGGCAGTTCCAAGCAATGGCCATCCCAGATCCAGCGATGCCTTCCCGGGATGGCAGCAGGAAACACCGCGGTGCTGCACACACACACTGCAGCACAGCTTGTGCCTGAGGAGGGCACAGCTTCATCTCCCTTCTCTGTATTTTGCTATATGGAGAACAACAACTTGTACATAAAGCAGAACAGGGGTCACAGGGGAAGGAGATTATAAACAAAGTCTTTTGGTATAATATTACACTTTCCATATTGATCAGTAAGCTAACGAGCTGCTAAGTGCCTTACTGTATATTATTATTAAAATTCAGTTAAGAGGCATTTTACTGAATCAGGTCAGGGCTGAGTGATCCCTCCAGTTCAAGCCTTGATATTGCACAGCTCTTGTGAATTGAGTCATAGATATCAAGAAACATTACAAGTCAAATCAATATTTTATAGCCTTTGCACAGACCATAGTCTGGAACTCTATCAGCACAGTGTTCTGAACAGAAGGATTTGCAGGAGCTAAAATAATTTACATTAATAAGGCACTGACCCATGCAGTCCTTAATGATCATTTAGCTTTGGCAATACTTCTAACCACTATTGAGCTGCTTGGGAGTTGTGGGGTTTTTTTCAGCAGAAAACCCCTACATCAGATTAAGGACATGAGCAGTAACCCAGCCACAAGGCTCGGTTTTGTTTCATGTAAATTCATTCCTATTATATAAACTGGTAAATTAAGAAATGAGGTATTTAAAACAAAGAGGTTAAAACACAGCCACAAAGACACAAACAAACATCATAGAAATCCTTAATTCCATTTCTTGCCTTGTTTGCTTATTGAAGTGCCATATGTTTCTGCAAGTGCTATGAAAATATCATAAGATCATAATTATAAGGTTTGTTGAATTATAGAGTAAAGAAGCCACTTATTTACATTTAAATATGAACAGTGGTAATTGAAATGTCACATGTTTCTCTGTTCTTGACTCCAGAAAAATATTTATCTACCAACAGCTTGATGTGCTTTCAACAATGGCCTGGATTCATGAAAGGGATTGTTACTCACATCACTCTCTGCTTTTATTCATTTTCCCTTATGATTTACAAACTCAAATGGGGGCTCCTGAAGTCCTCAGGCACTGACGTAGCCATGAAGACATTGTGATGTAAGCAGTTACTAAAGATTGTTACTAAGTTGGCCTTCAATAATTCTTTGACCTGTCAATATGTGAAGCCCTGCAATAGCTTTAGGAATTCAATTTTAAATTGACTTCATTGAACTGATGCAAAAAACAACTGCAGATGCATTTAAACTGATTAGCTCTTGTTAAAGTCCAGCAGCAAGCACACCCAAGTCAAGCTGATGTTGAGTACACACAGAGACGGTTACAAGATTAAAATTAAAATTGCAATACTTGAAATCAGTGGGGTCACTGCAGCCCTGGACATGTTCTACTGTGCCAAACTCACCTTTGAGACCTAAAGCTTGACCCTTCTTACAACAGTGCCAGTGCCAGCAGAAATAGGTTCAGTTCTACAAAGCAAGCTGAAAAGAAGAGCCCAGGCCCAAACCAGAGGACAGCAACTCTCTGTGAAGAGCACATCACTCAGACCCACACAGCAGAGAGCAGCCAGCCCTGGGAAGGCAGAAGCCAATACTGTCGAGTATTTTTATTTTTGTTACATATTAATAACTCTCACTGTGCAAGGACTGCAGTTTGGGTCATTCTTTTGCTGGTCTTTCTCCAAGAAGGCTCTTTCATTGCACTGCCTGAGAACCCCAGAGATTTTACCAGCTCTGTTTAATAGCTACACATTCCACACCCAAGTTAATGGTAAAGCTTTCCATTAGCAGAAGCAGTTTTAGGCTAATGCTAAACCAATGAATCCCAGTCTGCTCTGCTCCCCTCTACCTGTCTCAAAACACTCCTTGTTTTCTAGTTTAATAATTAAATGTACCAACACCTTTCTTGAAGACTCTGGAAACAAACTAGACTGACTGGAGTTTAGAGAGAGCAGGTAACATTTGCAGGGAATCACTCAGGAGACGAGGGAAAAAAATATTTAGGGGCAGTCACAACTTGTATCAAACACCAACAGAACTCTTCAAAGTCATCACATCAAAAACCAGCAGAGATGGGTCTCTGCTGGGTTGTGTCCCTCAGTTTGTGGCAGGAGCAGCCAGTCCCTGAGAGCAAGAGCAGCATCTCCAAAGCAGTGGGTCAGTAAACAGCATAATGGAACCTGACTTCAGGTCACCAAACTTCATTTGTAAAATAGACACTAAAGCTATCAGGGCAAAAGTGCTGATAGCAAGAGCAACACTTGCATAATTACACTGGCTTGAAGGCTCTGGTCATAAATTGAGCTAACAATGCCCCTCACTGCTGCAAACCACAGTCAGCTGTGCTGCTCCCTGCTCAGAGCCCTGGGCCTGCCTGTCCCCACCCATGGCAGAGCCAAGGGACTGCCACTGGCGGGGCTCAGGAACACACACGTGTGACACTGGGCATTAGTGACCAACTCTGGCATGTGAGGGGTACTGGGGTTTAAGTTTTCTGCATTTCTTCGATGTCAAAGATCTGCCAGATGTCTCTCACTGTTACCTTTCCTTCTCTAAGCTCCAATAAAACAGCTGCACTTCATCACTTTGCCACACAGAGTAGACTAGAAGGACAAATATGGGGCAAATTAATGGCAAAATGGAGTACAAGTGCAGACTACACTGATGCTATCTTAAAACACAATATCCTTGTGCAGAGCAAGAATATTCTTCCCACACCAGTTTGAACCTTTCCCTGTGGAGTTCACTCACTGTGTCTACGAACAACATGGGTTTTTACTAGCTTTGAATACTGCTTCTGCACATATACCTATTAATAGTAGACTGATTGTGTACAGCCTACATGTCACATTTAGCCATTCATAAAGGAATTAATCTGACACTAGACATAACATCATTCATATTGCTTTCTTTCTATTGTGGTTTTTTTCAAAGATTTAACTTCACTTGCTACTGTCCAGGGCTTATTTGGCATATATGACCAAACCAAAGGCACAGAGATGACAAAAGGCAGCCACTGCAGTCGTGGTGCTGCCCAGCCCCAGACTGGATCCTGGGAGAGCAGCACACACAGCCCTGCAGAGGAATTGCCTGCAAACAGGAGCCACCTGGCCAGAGGGCTGGGGCAGATGGAACGGGGCTGTTTCCCACCTGTGCCCAGGGCCCTCTGCAGCCCCGCCTGCTCCGCCCCTTCCCCGCACAGCACACGGGGGCACTCAGCTGTTTCCAGTCAAACCCGTAACGGGCTACAACCAGCTGAAGGAGGCTGGAGAAATATTCAGGCTCAACAGAGGAGTACAGGTAAAACAATCTGAGGGGCAATATTTTTACTGAGTGATAAAAAACACAGAAACAATGAGGAGCACAAGCAAGCCAGGACCTCATAATAAGGCTATTCCAGCACTGCTGACTGCCCACTGCACATTTGCTCAGGCTTTTGCTAGCTCTGCATAATCAAAGAGGCACTGGGAGCTGATGCATGAGGAACAAACCGAGCAGAGGAACAAGTCTTTGTCCATCTTTTAGGGTTCAGGCCTCGGGAGCCTGTGCTGTGACGTGTGATTGAAACTTTGGAGAAGCCCCCTGTCCCAGGGTCACCCCAGTGCCCCCAGCAAGGTGCCCAGGCAGACCCAGCACTCACTGCATCAGCAGCTGGTACAACTAATTCACCTTTCACTCTCAACGGCAGCCAGAGAAAGAAAGATATACAAATATCTCCCCCACCACTACCACCAGTACAGATCTTTGGTGCTAAACCTAAAGACCAGTACAAGTTTTACAAAGATAAGAAGACAAAACAAAATACAAAATAGCCATGGGAGCTGTAGCACTGCCCAGGTAGATAATCAAGTATCACACATCATCATATTAAACTCTTCCTTGAAAATAATAAACATTGCAGATCCCCATTCTATCTTTGTTACACTTTAGTATTCTTTGCTTCATTGCCCATTTACAAATCATGAAGAATTCATAGATGAATAATGGACTGAGAATAATATCCATCTATATACATATATATATATGAAAACATAAAACCCAGCACAAGTCAAGAACAGGATAAGCTCTTCCTAGGCACAGTAAATTAAAGACTAAAGTAATAAAATTAAAATTAAAAAACCAAACCAATGTTGTTAAGTGTCTAAAATCCTTTCCAGTAGCTCTGATGAGCAGTCATTACTCTGTTCCACAATAAGGCATGTCACTTCATTGTCCACAGAGCCTCCCCATGATATATAAATGAATTATTTTCTGGAGGTTTCCCCATTGTCTCCAGAGAATTTACAACACATTAAATTTAGCTCCTGCGTCTCCTTCAAGATGATATGCTAGCCCAGCTACAGGCTGCCTGGACCGAGGACAGAGGTACCTTCAGCCTCAGGAAATCCCCTCCCCTCTTTGCCCACCCCTCCCTCCCCACAGCCGGGGTCCCTTGGGCAGCGCTGCCCCTCCCAGGGCACTCCCAGCAGTGGAACACGAGTGCAGCTGGCAGATGTGAGCCCAGGGGGACACCACCACACCTCTCACCCACCTCAGCAGTCCCAGTCCTGCAGCCATGTGCCTCGTGCTCCCACTTCCAGCCACTCCTCATCCCAGACCACAGCCCAGCTCCTCCCTCCTGCTCCAGGTGGAACAAATCTGCTTCACAAAGGCCTCACAGGTGTGGCTCTTCCCTGTCCTAAAGAGCAGCTGCAAATGCTCTCACCCCTGAGCAATCTCCAGTGAAGCTGTGGGGAAGCAGGGCTGGTGCTCAGACCTACCTGTGGCTGCAATCACCCACATCACAGCTGCTTTTTGACATCATTTCTAAAATCCACAGTATTTATAATATGTGATGAATCCTTCAAAGCATATGTCTGAGCTTTTTACCCAGCTAGGAGACTGGTCACTGGCCCTCCTCCTTCAGCCCTTTCCTTTTCTTTCTCTTACAGGACGTTTGAAGTGACAATCTCTACCTTAAGGATGGGTACAACAGTGGAACCCAAATTCCATATTCAAAAGTAGAGTAGGCCCCTGGCATACAAGATGAATGAACTTCCAGCAAATCTCATGCCCTTAAACCACTCATGGAATGAAGTCACCCCCACAACTGGCTTCCTGAAAAATGTTATCTATAGTTTGGTTTTAACTTTTTTTTAAAAAGTTATTCTTTCTTTAAACAATTTCATTGCTGATTATTACTTCCTATTAGAAATAATGGCTCCTTCTCATTGTGAAAGTCTATCAGTGAAAACATATACCCTTTTATGAGTTAAACTGTTTGGAATAACTTTTAAACTATTACTCAACTCCTCTGAAATTTCTTTCAAGGGATTGAAGGTTTTTCCTGTATCAAATTATCTGGATTTCTCATGGATTATGCATTTTTCAAAAACTCACTCATTACAGATTAAAGAGAGAAAGGGAAGTTAGAAAGGACACAATAGAAAAAAAGATCAGTAAAGAAAAATATTTTAAATATTAATGACCAAGGGGGAAATGGAAACACATTAAAGGCAAATGTGAGAGCTTTTAAATATGTTATTAAAATTGATTTATAAATGAGACTCTTCTTTAACCACGTGCTTTAGCCTTCACTACTTATTTCCTTCTGCTGTCTCTCCAAGCATTGGTGCCACCACTCAAAACCTATGGCATTAAGGAAAGACATCCAGAAAATAGGCTGGCAACAGCTATGGGCTGCTCAAACCGCAAGGTGTCATTATATTAAGAATCTTAGAGAATGAGATGAGAAATCGGGTGCTTGCAAAACATCAGTTGCAGGTGAGGCTGGGCTGCAGCAGGGGCTGCCCTGCTCACCCCACGGCGGCCCAGAGCCACCCCAGGGGCAGGGGACAGGGGACAGGGGACAGGGGACAGGCAGCCAGGAGCAAGCAGGGCCCGGTCCAGTGCACAAATATGCACTGAATATTTACAAAGACAGAAAAAGACATTTGCCTTTTCTGATCCCCTTCTCCCTCTGCACAGAAACGACGCCCATCACCCCAGATGGGCTCCGAGGGCTGATCCACCCAGGGCAAACCAAAGCAGCATTTCCATGGAAAAGGGTCTGCAGCTGATGCTGAAGGGCTGGAGAAGCCTCTCCTGTGCAGCCTGGGTGAACCCACACCCAGCACACAGCAGCTGCAAGCCCTTCCTTCCTTCTGCACCCGAGTTCACATAAATTACCCTTTTTCAGGCATTTTCTTCTGGAGTTTTTCAGCTTTGAAAACAGTTGCAGTAATGCCCCACGGGGCTGGGACAGCTGACTGCAGATCACGGCTGCTGGCACGTCAGAGACCAAGCCACTGCAGCTTTCAGAGCTGCACAGGGTGCATCACACCACCAGCAAGGAGCAGCACGTGAAGCCGTGTGACTCCTGGGTCCCGTTTTTATTAAAGGATACGTGTATTGCATAAACAGCCCAATTAACAAAACCAAAATTGTGGAAATTATCCTCGAAAGGAACAAACTTTGTGCATGAACTTGTGTAAATGGACAGTATAAAAGTGCATATAACAGTATGTTTAACAAATTAAACACTATTTATTTAACTTAAATGTGAAAAATGTTTTATCTTAAAGTTGCTATCTATCATAAACCACCAAAACATTATAGGTGAAGACTCCAAACAGAAATATAAAGCATCACTGAGAACTACAGATCTTGTTGGATTTTGTGGTGAGAATGGTCCACAAAACTCCTTCTACATGTCCTCGTAAGATCCTTTTTTATAGCAGGTTATGAATCATCACATGATATCTTTAAATGGATGATCAATACTATATTTTCCCATAAAACGTTTGGTTTGAAATCCGATTTTAAGTGCATTAAGTTTTTGTGCACTGAATGAGTGAGTGTCATAATAAATTGTCATCAAATATGAAAGAAATATAGCTTAGATTAATTGCCATATTTATTTATGAGTCTATAAAATACATTGTGAAAGTCCTGGCACATTTTTGGGATACCGGCTTGAACTTTCAAGCAAGTTAAAAGCATTAAACGAGACTGAAAGTAGATTTATTATCGGAATGTTTTTAATTGCAGTTTTAACCAGACACAGGTATTAGAATGGCTGTGCCCTTAATGGCCATCTCATGTGTTTTTTCTTTAAAAATGATATACTTTCCATATTTTTATTGATTTCCTAAGATTTATTGTAGATTAGTGCTGCTTGTGTGTGAAATTGCGAGTGGTCCCAGCTTCCCCAGAGTAGGGGGCTGCAGATGGCCCATTGCTGGAGCTGCTCCTCCCCAGTGCCCCCAGGCCCCAGCCCAGCCTGAAACACTGCTGAAAGACCAGAGAAAAACCTCAAATACCTGAAGGAGACTGGCAGCAGAGTCCTCAGTGAGCTACCCAGAGGGTCCTGTTCTGCACTGATTTCTACAAATGCAAAATGGAGTTAATTCAGACAGGATTTGGAGGGGGAGTCCAGCTGAGCCCTTTCTTTCCTCAGATGTTAACTAATGAAGAGGCTCAAGGCAAACTGATTTGATGGGGTGGGACTGTCTTAGGTAAAGTATTTTCTGGGTTTGGAACAAGTTATAAGCTCTCTGTGTTTCTAATGTACAACAAACACAACTGGGATTTCGTTAATTACAAATGACAGTAAATAAGGAAGCAGTTCTGATATTCTGTTTAATGGCACACAGAAGTTGGTGAAGAACACAAACTTCTTGGAAGAGAAGGCACAGTTGCATATAGCCAGCATACTAATTTTAAAATAAACCCTGGAAATTACAGCAAGCAGACTAGGTAATGGAATAAAACTGTCACTCACTGCCACAGAACAAAAATGACAAACTATACCTAAGGTGATGTTAAATTAAAAACCTTCAGTTTAGCAGCCACATGACTCCTTCACACCAACTGCACACGAGCTGATGCAAAGGCCATGAAACACAGGCACAGCTGGGTGGTTAATGGTGAGCCCTGTTCATAAGGTGTTAGACAAGCAATGGCTTTGTCACCAAAAAAAAAAAAAAAAAAATATTTATTTTTATTGATTTTAGTGGAAACTGAATCCACTGAGGGGTCAGACTGAATGGGAGCTGCCTTAAGTCTCCTGGGATAACTTAAGCCATATCTCAGCAAAGCACAAACAAGTTCTCAGAGGTGAAGTTCTCACGAGTTGTGTGTAGATGTATCTTCACCAGATGAACTCATACTTTAAAGAATAATCTACAGACAACCTGAAGAAAGCTGGTACAGAAGTGCTCAACTACCCTGATGCACAGCTCTCTCACAAAGGAAGTATTTTCTCATCAGCAAAGTATGTTTTCACAAGTTGGGGTGATCACAAGTTAGTGATGGCCCCAGATCCAAGGAAAATACCCAGAGCCTGGCAAAGACTCATGTCCAGCTTCCACCCCCTCGGCTGCCTCTGGGCACAGAATGGTCCAGAACAAAGCCCCGGGTCCAACCATCCTCCAGCTCCAGTAACACTCAAGCCCAAGTGTCAGTTTTACAGCCAAATCCCACAACTCAATCGCAGCAATCACGGTGATGATCTGGGATTCAGCAAACCCATCGATCATCATGTGGGTGATGCTGGGGGCCAAGTGGAGCTGCCAGGCCCTGGAGAGGAGGCAGGAGGGTGAGGTGGCAGGGGGAGGCCCCTGCAGAGGACTCTCAGGGAGAAGCAGCTCACTGTCACACAAAGGAGCCCATGCAAAGTGGTGCTTAGGGATCCCTGCAAATATTGTTACCTTTATCTGTCTCTTACTTAATTTCCAAATGATAACTTCAATTGTTCTCACTTAGCCATCCATCTCAATGGAAGAGTTTGGAGAAGCAAAGCAAAGGCCCACTGTTGTATTTCTTCCACTTTGCATGTACCAAAACCAGAGTAAAATTGTGTAGCTTCTTAGATTAACGAGCCTACATACATAACTCTCCGGAAATTCACTGACAACTTTTTGGATGTCCCCTTTCAGAAGACAAGTATCCAAAGGCAAATTTATTCCTGATGTATTTCAAATGTGACAAAACCAAAATGCTACTTTCAGGT
This sequence comes from Daphoenositta chrysoptera, assembly GCA_013397915.1. Classification (NCBI taxonomy): domain Eukaryota; kingdom Metazoa; phylum Chordata; class Aves; order Passeriformes; genus Daphoenositta; species Daphoenositta chrysoptera. The sequence continues at coordinate 107,025 of VZRO01006215.1, forward strand.
TTAGCCTTCAGCCAAGGTACTACCCATTACCTCAGCAATACCTCACCCCCTAAATCAGTTCTTGTCCCACAGTTCACTGTGCCAGTTCTCCCCCCTGTCCTGAAGACAGTTCTTTCTATTTTCTGCTTGTATGTTAAGCAATTAAAATGCTTTATCTTCAACAAGATATTAATCTTAATATTGTCCTAATATGTTTCTGCCTCTCATGCAGAAATCAGTCTTGAAAATAGCCACTGAGATAAGGACAGTAACCAGCAAGCTTCACAATAAACCGTCATATACACTATTTTAGTTTGTCAAAACAATTAGTGTTCATTTTGGCTTTATTCAGTTAAATCTGCAGTGACTGATCAGTATAAATTATGTATTAGGCTGCCCAGCTGTACTTGTTTATTCATGCATGGACTTGAAGAATTCTCATTTTCTCAGTACAAAAAAGCAACAGCCAAAAATTCCCCCTGTATTCTAAAATATAAAGACACTTTCTTCTCAGCCACATTTCTGCTACATGTTTTTGAAGCTACTTTCTTCTTCCCCTGCTTATTTCAATTAACCTATTATTTCATTTGCAGTTATCAGCAGCTGCATTTGCATTGGTAGGAAGCACATACTGTTACTTTCACCCCTTGCAATTACCTCCCGAGCAAAGCAGTATCAGAGCTAAACCAAATGATGTTGATTTTAAAAGCATCAAAAATCGCATTGTTGGCTGCATTTGAACTCCTGCCTCGCTTCAAGAAGAACTGCTTGCAGAAATGTTTACAGTTAAGCCTCACAGTCCTCTCTTTCAAGAACAAAAGTTTGTGAATCAAGAGAGATCATTTTCCTGTTTTGCTCGTGTTTGCAGTCACACACTCCTCGCTAGGACGACTGGGTGAAAGGAATGCACGTTGTGGGGGTGGGAGGGATGATATGCTTGTATGCAGGGAGAGAGATGACACAGATTTAGAGAAAGAAAAATCTGCAGTGACCATGTACAGCATCAGTTGTGCTTCTCCGAGACATGGTGTATGTGCAGAATGGAAATCAGGCTGTTGAAGCTGATTTCCTGCAATGAAAAAATCGGCAAATTGCACACTCCAACCCAAAGCTACCCTCTGCCAAGCCGGGTTTGAGAACTTGTTAACAGAAGGTTTAAGTCAATATTTACAAATCACAGAAAGATGCTTTGGCAGCTTTGACATGCAGAGTACAGTTGCTCAGTGATGGACAGGCAGAGTGAATGGTGGCAGTGCTCAGAACACAGAGTTTGTGTCCTCCTAAAGAGCTGGGAAGCACAGCAAAACTTGCATTTGTTGATGGGAATGCCATTCAATCTCCCAGGTTGTAAGGGCAATTAAAGGGGTCACCTGGGTGGCTCTTGAGCATGTCTAGAAAAAGTACACTGCTGAAACATCTCCATAGGGCAGAGTGCTATAAGTGACAGAGCTGGGTTGGGAAAGGCCACCTCCCAAAGCTTAGCACAGCTGCAACGTACCTGACAGGTAACAGAATTGCTTTCACGTTGATTGTGCATGATAAAGATTGGGAAACACAATGTTTGCATTAATTTGCGTTTTCTCTGTTATGAAAATGCTTTTTCTGCACAGTGAATTCTGCCCCAGTTTTGGTGGCCACTGTGCTCGTCACTTCGGCAAGGAGGACAAGAGCCCTGCATGCAACCTGCCAGCACAGACACACTGCCAGCGACAGCTCCTTTGGGCTCTGAGCCGCAGGCACGATGAGCACACAGCTACTCTTGTTGTTTCTTCCATCAAATAACATACGAAACGTTCTGGCTAAAAGACTAAATTTTGCTGAATTAAGTGCTTTAGAACAAGTGGTTTTATTACTTTATAATTAGCATAATTTTCCCCATAGGGATTCTTGCAATTAAATAATTAGCAGTAATGTTACCCAAAGGTGTTCTTTAATGAATTTTAAGTTATTGCCCCTGTTAACGACAATTGACACGGCTCGGGTTTACAGCGCTCCGTCTCGCCAGGCTGCGGGCGACATTGGAGGGCTGTGAGAGCCTGCCCTGAGCTCCGGGCCCCTCCGCTCGCCCCGGCGGGGCGGACGCGGTTCGGGCACCGCGCTCC
>VZRO01006216.1:0-91352 GCA_013397915.1 Daphoenositta chrysoptera
TATGTAAATAAATAAATAAATATGAATAGATACGGAGCCTTTAAGTCCAAATGCATTGATTTTAAATATGAGTGGACCTGGAAATTTTAGTTGAGAGGAACTTGTTGGAAATGTTGATTTGAATTAATTTATCAGCCAATTACTTGAACCTCTTCAGTGCATAAGAGGCAAGAGGAAATATCAAAAAATACCTCTGATGCTGCCTAAAATGGCAGAAAACCAACTCTCCAGGAAACATTTGCAATTAAGAAGCTCAGGAAAAAATATTTTACGATTTAAGCAAAAACATTGGAATGCTCTAAATTGATTTTTGATTAATTTATTGAAATGGCACATTTTTGCTCTATTTTTTTTTTTTTTTTTGCATGGAATTCAGCTCTGAATCCTCACTTTTGTGTCAAACACCTGGGTTCTGAGCTGGTGTTTTGGCAAAAAAATCCTGCCCCATGGATGCACTTCCCGTGGATATTCTGTGTTCGTGTTCATCACACCAAGCATTGAGCAACCCTTGAGGTGAGAAGGGATTAAAACCAGAAACTAATCTATATAACAGAAATATATATAATAGAAATATAGATAATACATACAAAATCTAATAGAAATAGGCAATACTAAATGGAAATCAACCTGGCAATGACGGGTAATTGTTGAAACGGCTCTGCTACGAAACGCAGCATCTCTACTCCAAGGTTACAAGCCCTGGGAGAGGAGGAGGAGGAGGAGGGGGGTACTCACTGCTTGTAGCTGACCATGACGATGAGGATGGCTGGCATGCAGCACAGGATGATGATGACAGCCAGGGCCAGCAGTGCCCCCTCCGTGTAGCCCACGGCCTGCGCCTGCTTCTTGACGTTGGCCACCACGTCCGGCGTGCGGATCTCCAGGATCCGCCCGCCCTGGCCCAGGTAGGGCTGGAACTCCTTGTTGATATCCAGCAGTTTGCCATCCAGGAACCTTCAACAGTACAAAAACACCCCCCTATTAGGGCCAAGTTCATGAAGAGAGTTTTAATTACGGTGCGTTAATAGCCCAATAAAGCACATACGTCGTCTTTGTGGGCTTTGGAATTGTGGCAATTCCCTGTGATCCCGGTGCCAGGGACAATTCCAATGTACTTAACACCAGGGTGGAGTTTAAACACTGAAAAGGAGGGCTGAGCTGAGCTTATCCTGATTTCCAGGGGCACAAAGTCCTTGGTAGCATGACAAAGGCCTTGCTTTGTGCTTTTCCTTCTCTGCTCTGATCCCGAGGATCAACCAAGCCTTCCTGGGCACATCCCTAAGGACCACTCTGTCCTAAAGATCACCTTGGTCCTGCCCAGGGCAGTGGTGGAGTCACCATCCCTGGAAGTGTTCAGAACACCTGTGGATGGGACACTTGGGGACATGGGTCAGTGGTGGCCCTGGTGGTGCTGGGGGAATGTTGGAGTCGATGACCTCAGATGGCTTTTCCACCCTTAATGGTTTTATGATTGCTGTTACCCTAAAATCAGGCAATTTTTAGAGGATTTGCTCAGCTCCTTAGAGAAATTCTTTGGCTGGCTGCACAAAAAATACATTGGCCAAGGCTTTAACTTCTGAAGGAAAATAAAATTCTTGGATCACTCCAGAAGTGAGGATTGAGTGTCTCACAAGCAGCCCAGCTCCACAGACCAAAGCAGGAGATGTATTAGGATGGAGGACCCCAAAATCTGGGAGCTATAGCAGAATTCCAGATCCTTACACATACAGGGGTTCTGGAGAAAGATGAGGGGGAAAAAACCTCCAGAAAACTTCTAATAAAAAGCAAAATTCCATATTTTTGTGTATAAACTCTGAATGTCTAAAGAAAGCCTGAGATAGCTTTGATTTCCTTACTCTGATCATGAGACAGAAATTCCACTCCTCAAAGACCATTTCTTCAAGGGTGGTAATTTCTTACAAATTCTTTCTGACTCCCCCTCAGAATTATTTCCCGATAAATCCCAGTAGCATTTCTTGTCCCCATGTATTTTTTTCTGGAATTTTGGGGAGAATCCACTGTGCTCTGGGTGTGCAATGGATGAAGTGGATTTTGTCACAAGCAGAACAGCTCGTCCTGAATGATGAGTTTGGGCTGGTTCCATGATACTGAGGGCGAAGAGGCTGCTCCCCCCCACCCTCACAAAGGTGTCTGGAAGAATAATTCCCATTCTCGATGTCTTCCACAAACCATTTCCTTGGTACTTGAGAAAAAATCCCTTTTCCAACCTAAATGATGGCATAAAGTGAATATAAACCTTCTTTTCCTGCTCACTAGATGTCACTGGTGCATGTCCCACGTCCTTTGAGCTGGCAAAAGCCTTCCCAGCAGGACTGCATTAAATCCCTGGGTGATTTTAACCATCTCTCTGTTGAAATTCCACTGGCATTTTCCCGACAAACCCTTTTTAACAGGTTCATAACTCAGCCGTGAGCATTTACTCCGTGATGGAACCTGACACGTTGTGCAGGAGCTTCACACCGTTTCTTTTTAACGGGGGACATTTTCCACTTAATTTATGCAGGAGGAATTTGCTGGATTCAACTGGGTTTTATGCTCCAATAAATCAAAGCCTCTTCCCTGGAAAAGATAGGAAAGGAGGCTGAACGTTTCAGTCTGGGAAATTATCTGAGTGGCCTCAGAGTCTTTTAGGGGTTTGTGGGAGAGGGAGGAAATAGTGAACTACAGGTACTATTCAGACCCATTTTTGGGGTGTTATCAAACAGATTTGGAGCAAAAATTGGATGAGGAGCGGCTGAGGGAGCTGGGAAGGGGCTGGAGCCCCAGGAGAGCTGAGGGAGCTGGGAAGGGGCTCAGGCTGGAGAAAAGGAGGCTCAGGAGGGCCCTTGTGGCTCTGCACAAGTCCCTGACAGGAGGGGGCAGCCGGGGGGGTCGGGCTCTGCTCCCAGGGAACAGGGACAGGACACGGGGAAACGGCCTCAGGCTGGGCCTGGGGAGGCTCAGGGTGGGCAGCAGCAGGAATTTCTCCATGGAAAGGGTGCTCAGGCCTTGGCAGGGGCTGCCCAGGGAGCTTTGGAGTGCCCATCCCTGGAGGTGTTCCATGAAAGTGTGGATAGTTTAATGGACAGTTTAGTGGTGGGCTTGGAAGTGCTGGGTTAAGGGATGGACGCGACGAGCTCAGAGGTTCTTTCCAACCTAAATGATCCTGTTTTATGGGATCCCTGATTAATAAAAATGTCAGGTAATCAATCATAACAGTCTTAAGTAAAAACATGGATCTCTCATTGTGTGTCAGTCCTACAAAGCACAGGACAGGGTAAAATCTCCAAATCTTGAGAGACACATGGCATTTACCCCCTGGCAGTGGCTGCTACATCCATGACTTCTAAATCATGCCTTTGTTTGCCAGCCAAACATTTTCCTTGAAAACTGTGGGATTAATATTATGGATTATGGGAGCCTCATGCTTTGGTTCAGTGGGGTTTTCTTCTCAAGGTGACAAATGTGACTCTGCTCAGCTGCTGCTGGGATGAGCTGCTGTGTCCACCCTCTTCTCCCAGCTCCAGCAGCTTTGGGTTCGGATCCCTGACTCCTGCCTGCATCCCTGCAGTTCTCTACCTGCTGCTCCACTCCATCCTCAATTCCCCCCACATTCGACCTTCACAAATAATTGTTTTCAAACAGTGACAGCTCCACAAGAAATTCCGTTAAATCAGAGCCTCCACTCTGTTTTAGAAGCAGGAACACAGCAGGGTGTTCCCAAAAAAGCCCATTCTGGAAAAGGCCCAGGTATCTTCCAATACACAATCATCTGGTGAGCTGTGTAAAAATCCCAGCTGGCAGAAGTCACTAAGTCTGTGCTGTTGGTCCTGGATGCATCAGGGAATTGTTGAACACCTGGAAAATCACCTGTGGGTATTTATCTTCCTTATTGGTAATCAGATGTTTAAAAGGGGAAGTTCTGTTTCTTTAGGATGCATTCACCTTTCTCCCATCACATCCAGTTTGTAAAATGATCCTTTCTCCCACTGATCCCTTTTCTGTCAGATCCAGAGCAGATTCCTGCCGGGCAGAAGGGTGCTTGGGACTGGAGGCTTCCCGTGAGGGGACAACCACTGCTGAAGTGTCCTGTGACCGTGGCAGGAAGAACCCTGAGCCATCCCTCTGAAATCAAACTCCCAGGAGGGAGCTTTATCTTTTTAGGAGGTTAAAATCTTTGTAGATTTGGGTACGTCCCTGGCCCAAATCTCCTGAGGTTCTCCCACTTTCCAGTGAAAACTCGGGAATTCCAGCTGCAAAACTCCGTCTCCTTACTCCAGTGAGCTGACACTCACTCACCTCTACCCTAAAGCCAGGGAAGCATTCCCTGGGATTTTGCTGATTTAAATATTTAAAAGCTTTTGAAGAGAAGAAAAAAAAGCCCCTAAAAAGCTGAGTGTGCAGGCACAGGGAGCATTTTAATGAGTTTGTTTCTCAAATGATTCCCCCTTCCCTTCCTGTTGGAAAATCTGATTTTTAACCCACTTAACTCCGTTCTGCTCTGGGTACTTCACTGGACATCTGAACATCCCTAGAAAGCCACTGCAATATTTTCAAAGGGTGCCAAAATGAAGAGGGACACTTTTTTCTGGCCATGAAGAGAGACTGCAAAGGGAAAAGTTTATTTTTCCTGGAATTCCAAGAGCTAACTGCCTCCACGTTCAGATAACAGCTGATTTTCATATATTGATAGCAGTGGATTTACTGAGAGCTTTCCAAAGGGAGAAGGAAAAGGGTGTCAGAATCTTCAATAAAACTGGGAAAACATCACAGTGACTCCATTCTGGGAATGACCAATAGTGGACAAGTGACCACAAACACCCAGAGCATCCCTGAGACCTGAAAGGACTGAATGACCATGGGGATACCTAAAAACAAATGCCAGGAGAAGGAAGGAGGCTCTACTGCCACCCCTCCGAAAGCTGCTATTGCTGTTAGTTATATTTTATATAACATTTTGATATAAAATCTTCTTTTTTTAAATATTCCTAGCTAAAAAAAATGATGCTGAAAGACTGGAGAGCATTCAGAGAAAACTTTAGGTAATTAAAAGAATTAAAACATAGCCCAGAGCAGAACTTCTCAAGAATAAAAACACAGAGGATGATGTGGTCATGAGCCTAGACCCTGGTGGGACCCAGAAATTAAAAGCACCAATGGGTGCTTTAATTTAGCACCCAAAATTATAATAAAACTGAGCCTGGACAAATTAAAACTAAAAGACAAAAGGCCTTATTTTTTACAGGGAATTAGCCTGCAATAACAACACCCAGGTTGCAGCTGAGTGGATTTTCTGGTGCAGTTGCTTTGCTGACAGAAATGTTCCAAGCAGAATTATTTTGGGCACTTCCCAAACTTGCTCAGACTGATCCCAGTTTTCTTTCCCAGCCTCTAAACTCTGAGTATCTGCAGAGCTTTCCTATGCTGTAGTTCATCTGCACTCCACCAGGAGCTCAGGAGAAGAAACCCTTTCCCCCCTTTTCCAACCCCATTTCCCTGCTGTGGTTCACAGCCTTTTCCTGCCAGGCTGCTGAGGATGTGCTCAGCACAGCAAGAGCCTGGTGGGGTTCTCACAGAGATAAAAACCAACACCGAGGTGAAATACGTGCAAAAAAACCAAAAAGAAGGGGTTTTTTTCCTTTAGAGGAAGAGCCTGATTTGCATTTTGAAGAGCCCGATCTCCTGCGTGGAGGTGTGCACTGGGTCATGCCCCACTGTCTGGGTTTTACACAAGGTGCAAAACACCCTTTCCCTTCCCCTTCCTTTCCTCTTCCCTCCCTTTCCTCTTCCCTCTTCCCTTCCCTTCCTCCCTCAGTTTCCAAAGAAGGATGGACTCATGCTCCAAACAGAAACTGTGGGCAGCCCGAAGGTCAACACTGCAGCACTAAAGCCTGGAGATCACACAGGACTTTTGGTACACAGGAAGGGAATTCCTTGGAGGAATTTCAGCTGGAAGCTCCTCCACAGGGTGGACAAAACCCGTTTCAAGCAATGTCTGAATCATGTGCATTGGGACAATTAACCCCGAGGCACTGGGCTGAACTAGGACGTGGCAAATTCCCAAGCTATCCACAGGGGATATCCATAGGGGATATCCATAGGGGATATCCATGCAGCAGCTGCTCCAATGGATCTTTCTATTCCCGTTGTGCTGAACTGGTTTCTAACAGAGCAACAGATTCCCCAGCAATCCACGGGAACAGCGGGAGGGTAACAGATGCAATACTCACTTGAACAGCTCGTTCCTCATGATGGCTCTGTTGGTTTGCGGGTCGATGGCGTAGACCATGAGGTCGGACTTGGTGTAATCCTCCTCGGAATACCCATCCCCAAACCGCCGTGCCCCGATGGATTCCACCACGACCGTGGCCCCCGGGATCTGGTCTTGGACGTAGCGTTCCAAAATCCTGAAGGGAAGATGGAGCCGGAAAGCTGCTGTGATTGATTCGTGCCACTGCCCGCAGCCCAAATGAGGTCCTGGTAGGCAAAACCCACAGGATGGGAAGGGTTTTGACCTTCAGAGCACTTTTAAAAAGGAACCCCTGCTCCATATAAGCTTTGAAACGCTGGGAAAAACTCAGCAGTGCTCGGAGAGGTCTTCAGAAATTGTGTCCTTAAGTCGAGCTCTTTGTATTTATGACCCCGGTTGAGTTTTAAACGGCTCACGGGAAACACCACCTGTATTTCACACAAAACCCCCCTGTCATCCTTTTATTAAGTTATATGATTCCAGCACTTCCATTCCAGCCTTCCACGGGGTGCATTCCATAAATTTTCACCCAGAGAAACAACCACTCGAATGATTTTCGGTGGGATATTTCATCCAGCCCTCCGATATCACACATTTTGGGGGCTGCAACACCTGCTGCACCAGGTTTTACAGGCAGGAGAAAATTGGAATATTGGGCTGACATGTTTACCACAGGAAATAAAATCAAATAAACTGCAGCAGGATTCCAAAAGCAGGGGAAAGAAAGGCTGATAGGATTTAGAGATAACAACAATAACAACAAAAACAACAACACCATCCAGACTTGGTAGAAGTTGGTGAGGTTTCCAACGTGGGACCAAGAAAGGTTCACTCAAAGGCCACAGAAAGTTTGATAAACACAGGCATAAAAGCAAATATCATCAACTCTGGGCAAAAAAAGGAGGGAGAAATAAACCAGAGCATCTGGAAGTCTAAACATTCCATCTAAACTTACAAGAAAATAGAGAATTTCCTGGGCTAATTGTCAGAAAATCAAAAAGCAATAGCTGAGCTGGGAGGCAAAAGTGGCCTGATCCATCAAGGATGCACCAGGGTGTGGAGGAAGACACATCCCCCACAAAAAAGGACATCAGTGACTTTAAGAAGTTGATTGTTTAACACAAAAAACCCTGTGGTTTTTTTTTCCTGCGGTTGCTGAGGTTACATTTTTGCTGTTGTGGTTTTTGTCCTGACATAAGGTTTTCCACCAGCTCCTGATTTTTCAAGACTCCTGATTCACATTTATCCACGGAACATCTCTTCTCTTTGTGCAGAAGTTTAGTGTGCCCTTAAAACTCGTTGTAAGCTTTAAAGCTTTTTTTATAAGATCATGAAAAGTCCAAGTGGGTCAGAGCCAGGTCATACCTGAGGAGTGAATATATGGAATTATTGTGGAGAAAATAGGGATACAATTGGCTGACACGGTGCCTGTGGAGTGCTGTCCTCTGAACAAGCTCTCCTGTTGTTTGCAGATACGGAAAACTCTGCTTATCTCTGCTCCTGGCACAATCTGCCCTGGCAGCCGAGGTGAGGACCTGTCACAGACACCTCAGCAACAACAATTCCCCCAGGAAAAACCTGCCAGCACCAATTTGGGATACAGAGATTATTATAAAACCCCACCAAACATGATGGGAGTGTAGATGGCAAAAAAGAAACCACAACCATTCTGAGACAGGCGTTCGGCACAAGGTGTCAGGCAGAACAAATATGGAAAGGATCTGCCTCCATAATTAGCATTTAATCACCTCTTGCTGCAGGAGGAGATGCTTTTCATGGAGTCACAGAATCCCAGAGCCCACCCTGTGCCCGATGCCCACCTCGTCCTCAGCCCAGAGCTCTGAGTGCCACCTCCAGCCCTTCCTGGGACACCTCCAGGGATGGGGACTCCAAAGCTCCCTGGGCAGCCCCTGCCAAGGCCTGAGCACCCTTTCCATGGAGAAATTCCTGCTGCGGCCCACCCTGAGCCTCCCCTGGCCCAGCCTGAGGCCGTTTCCCTTCGTCCTTTTCTGTTGCCTCGTACAGAACTCTGATTACACCCAAGACAGAAATGTTCCATAAGATTGGAGGGTGATAATGCAGGGTCACTTCCGGCAGATAACAACATTCCCTTTCCTCAGAAATCCCTGGCATCCTGCTGGAATTCATTGCCTTTGAGAAAATCTTTGTCTAAAACATAATTAAAACTGAAGAACAAGCAGAATAATTTGGACAAGGGCCCGGAGTGCCAGGTTGAGGGGGAATGGCTTCCCAGTGCCAGAGGGCAGGGCTGGATGGGATTTTGGGAAGGAATTGTTCCCTGGGAGGGTGGGCAGGCCCTGGCACAGGGTGCCCAGAGCAGCTGTGGCTGCCCCTGGATCCCTGGCAGTGCCCAAGGCCAGGCTGGACACTGGGGCTGGGAGCAGCCTGGGACAGTGGGAGGTGTCCCTGCCATGGCAGGGGTAGCACTGGAGGGGCTTTGAGGTCCCTTCCAACCCAAACCATTCAGGAATTCTGTGACAGGACTTGCTGAGAAATGGGTACATTGCAGCCCTTGGCTTTACTGATGTTGCAGGAAACCCCACAAAGCCCAGCAGAATGGCAGCAGTGTTCAATTTGAAACACACAAATTGCATGTTCAGGTTATAACAGAGAATAAAATCACATTGAAGACTGAAAAGCAGCAATTAAAGAATTCACTTAAAAAATAGGGCAGTTCCCTGCAGAGTTGTTTGAAAAATCCTTCAGCTGAACTTTTGATGCTGAATACAGTCGTGTTTTAGAACTCCACTGAAAGTGGCCACTTGCTTTTAGTGACACTCATAAGAACAAATTTTTTTTAGATTCCTCCTTTAAAGTAACAACAGCGGCTGCAGCTCTGCTGTATTGACCAGCAGAATTCAAATTAAAATGAGCCTGTCACTTGTTAATGCCACGAGGGTCACTGCCATCCTCCCAACAGCCAGAAGTGGAAGCAGGAGCAGAACAGGTGATGAGCCTTTCCAACTGCTCCTGATGCCTTGAGAGGCTCCCTAGAAACAGAGACTGGACAGGAAAAAGGGAATACAGGTCGGGATTTATTTGAAAGGCCTTCACAGGTGCACCCTGGGGAGCCAAGGGCTCCAAGCTGGACCCCAAGATGGACCCCGAGTCACGAGTTCCCCACTGCTTTATAGGTTTGGTTCATTTGCATATCAGCATAAATTTGCCAATTAAAACTTCAGTTAATGATGTAATTTCCCTGAGCTCAGCCCCCTTCTAAGATGTTGGTTTACACGTTTTGGGGCCCAGGACAGCCTGGGTGTCCTTGGAGAGCAAACCTAGAGAGGTTTGTTATTTCTGGAGAACCGAAGTCAGCAGGCTACAAGAAACTTCAAAGTTACACAGCAGGCAGTACAGGATTTGAAAAATATAAGAGTTAAAACCTAAGGCATCTTCCAACTCCACTGGAGCTGCTCAGCAGTGAGGGAAATGCCTCCCAGTGCATCTCCATGAGCACAGCTCTCCCAGTTCCCAGCAGTGACACAGGACAAGAGGATTTGCTCTGTCATTGAGGGATCCTGTGGCCCAAAGTTCCCTGAAAATCCTCAGGTGACTTTTTTCATCTTTAGATGAGAAAGAAATAGAAAGGCAAAATAAAGTGTTGGCCTGCTGAGCTGGCCCTTGGCTAGGGAATTCTGCTCCATGGAGTCCCAGCGTGGTTTGGGTTGGAAGGGACCTCAAAGCCCCTCCCGTGCCACCCCTGCCAGGGCAGGGACACCTCCCACTGTCCCAGGCTGCTCCCAGCCCCAATGTCCAGCCTGGCCTTGGGCACTGCCAGGGATCCAGGGGAGCCACAGCTGCTCTGGGCACCCTGTGCCAGGGCCTGCCCACCCTCCCAAGGAAGGATTTATTCCCAATATCCCATCCATCCCTGTCCTCTGGCACTGGGAAGCCATTCCCTGTGTCCTGGCACTTCCCACTCTTGTGAAACTCCCATCTCCAGCCTTCTTGCACGTCCTCTTTAGGTACTGGAAAGGGACTTCCAGAACATTCCTGGACTGGGACTCCCCAAAACATCCCTGAAAGCAGCAGACCAAAGCCCAAAATCTGGGATAAGGCACCGCATTCCCGGCCTGCTCTCAGTGCCATGTCCCCGTGTTTATATCCACACCTGAGGCTGCTGTACTCCCTTCAAGGCTACAAAACCCTGGAGAGCACAGGATTAAATTTAGGGGTTCACCCTGGCATCACAGCAGGAAGCTCTTTAGTAATTTAACAGGCTGTTATGTTTTTGGAGCACACAAAATACTTTAAGAAATGGAGAACAAACAAAAGAAAAAAATGCCCCAAACATTCTTCCCTTCAGGACTCAAATCATCGAAGACTTGGAGTGAGCAGCGTTGAAGACTCGATATCCTGCATAATTTTTGGCCAAAATTCTAGTTCCCAAAAATAACCTGGTACAAGAATAATGATAAATTAGTATTCTAGGTATTTGGAAGTACAAACTTGGCAACCATGCAGAGCTGAGAGCATCCAGCTCCCCTCATCAGCATCAATACAGAATTGTCAAGTGGTTTAGTGAACTCCTCAATTCTGCTCCACTTCAGCCAAATTCTGGCCAGGTGGAGTCTTTGTGAGATTCATAATTGACCACAAAACTGCTGGATTTCCAACTGGACTTTCCCACAGAGACAAGGAGCAATTCCAGCCCCTCTGGTGCAGTCAGTGACAGATTTGGGGGGACACACTGGAGCCCCATCTCCCAGATTCCTTATTACAACATAAATGTTATGTATTATAAATTGTATAAATTATAAACTGTATTCCCTGAGAGAGCTCAGGGAAGGGTCTGCCTCTCCCTGTGGTGCCTGGGGTTTATTCCAAGCCTAAAACCATCACTTTTTTATAAAACAACCATTCACAAAGGTTATTTTTCTATCACACGTGTGTCCAGCAGGAAGGAGCAGCACTGAGCCAATTCCCTCTGCATAAAATAACATCCCCAATATTCAGAAAACAACCCAGAGCCAATGCCTTTATACCTACTTATCCTAATCCTATAAAAGCAGAGAACCAGGAATCATTAAGGCTGGGAAAGGCCTTTAAGATTCAAGTCCTGCTGTCACCCCAGCACCACCACAAGCAGATTGGATTGCACACCAGAGAGGAAATTTGCTTTCTTACAGCCTGCTGAAGTTGCTTTCCTTCTCTTTGTGCTCATCCTGTAAAATCCTGCCCTCCAGAACCCCTACACACACTCCAACTGTTTATTTCAGCCTCATTTGTCCCAGTCACGGGAGGAACACTGCGCTCATCCAAAGAATAATACCCAGAGACATCTCCCCTCCGACCCCGAGGGCAATCTCCAGATCTCAGCACAAAAGGGCTTTTCCTGCAGTAGTCAGCAGTTCCCAGGGAAAGCAGGAGTTCACAGCTTCATCCCAGAGGCCGTGCACTGCATTAGAGAGCTTTGGAGAGATCCATCACCAGAACAGCCCCGGAGAGCAGCAGCTCGCTGAACCAGGGCCCCCAGCTGCCAGGGGGAGTAGCAAGGGGAAAAGCTGGAGCTGGAGAAGCTTGGGTCTCTATTACCCAGCTTAATACAGGTGGCCTGCAGTTATTAATCACCCTGGTTGCTCAGCAGGGAGGCTGAGGGTGGAACAGGCTCTGTGAACACTGCACCAAGCCACGGGACACTCTCCCAGCAAAGCCAGACTGGCTGGACATGAACTAGGACAATGGTGGCACGTGTCCCTCTAATCTATTTATTTCATCTGATTGCATCTATTTAATCTAATTCAATCATCTCTGTCATTATCTCATCTATTCCTTTTCTAAGTCTGGAATTTAATTTGGAATGAAACGTTACAGGGTGAAGGAGTGACAGAGGGAAAGGAGAAGGGAGGTGGAGTGGAGGGCCAGGAGCAAAGCGACCCCAAAATGTTCCTGTCAGGGAGGTAAAGGGCAAAGGGTAAAGGATAAAGGACAAGGCAGCTGACCCCAAAATGCTCCTGTCAGGGAGGTAAAGGGAAAGGACAAAGGACAAGGAAGCTACAGCTGTACCTGTGACTCAGGAATGTTTCAGAAAGGGCAGGAAACCACGTGTCACCTGTGGAGAGGGCTCAAGGGCAAGGTCACTGCCACCACCCCAACGGGCTAACGGCCCAGTCAGCTGTAATTAGACTTAATTCAGTAGTTACCTGGCAAAAATCATAAAGTGAGCACCGGAATGTGACTTCTCCTGTGGGAAAAGTAATGAGCCTGAGTGATTTATACCCTGCAGCTGAGATGTGCTCATTTTTTTACCAATTTGGGGACTGAGGAGAAGAAAAAAAAAAAAAGAACAACTGCAGGGAAATGATCCACGTTCTGAAACACTTCCCTGAGGAGAGGACTGTGTATTCCAGCTCCCAGATATAAAATTTGTATATTGTATATACTCTGATTAGACATAAAGCCATATATGATGCACAATGTACATGTGAGGTGTATTATGATCTATAATTTACAGCAAGATTTACTGCTGTGGTATTTGATAACATCTCTTTTAAGTGCAGCACAGTTTCTGTGCATTAAAGAGAGTTCCTTTGAGGAATGATGGCAGTCAGCTTTAGATATGCAAACCACTAAGTCAGAAGGTTCAACGTTCATATTCCAAAAAACTCCCTCAGCAATAAGTCCACGGATCAGCACTTGATTCCACATTTGGATTTTCAGGGAAAAGCCTGCCTGGCCACTTCTGCATTGTGTTAGAGGGTTCACCATAGATTGTCCTTGCCCGGGGAACTGCCTCAGTCTTTGAAGAGCGTGAAACTGAGTGGGAAAAGCATGGCTGAAGTGCAGGAAAAGACCCCAGGAGGCTGCACTGGGAGGACCTGGGGGTCCTGATATCCCAGGGGCAGCAGGAAGAGCATTCCCAGCAGGGCAGGGAGGGATCCTGCCCCTCTGCCCAGCCCTGGGGCACCTCTGGGGGCCGTGCCCAGCTCTGGCTCCTCAGCACTGCGGGGCCAGGGAGCTCCTGGAGCGGGGCCAGCGGAGGCTGCGGGGCTGAGGAAGGGCCTGGAGCATCTCGGGGCCCAGGCCAGGCCGAGGGAGCCGGGGCTGCTCAGGCTGGAGAGGAGCCCCGGCTGAGAGGGGCCCTCGGGCCGGGCTGGCCCCGGCTGCAGGGAGGGCTCAGGGCAGGGCCGGGCTCTGCTCCGGGGCCCAGCAGCGGCCCCAGAGCCACGGGCAGGGCCTGAGCCCGGCGATTCCTGCACAGGAGGCAGAACTCCTGCCCTGGGCAGGGCCCGGCCCCAGCAGAGTGCCCAGAGAGGCCGTGGGCTCTGCTCCCCGGGGCTGTTCCAGAGCTGGGTGCACTCAGTGCTGGGCCCTGGGCTCGGGGGTGGCCCTGCTGGGGCACCGAGGGGACACCAGGTGCCCGCTGCGCTCCCTGCAGCCTCAGCCTTCCTGTGACTCTCTGTATTTGATCCAAACTCTCATTTTAAGCCCCTCCACTATTCCAGTTCAGAGGAACTGATGTGACATCTCATCTGTACAGGAGTGTACAGAGGAATTCACTTCCCAGGACAGTTCTCTTCCCTGCAGGATGGGAGAAGCTCAGGTCTCTCCTGGCAGTGTGGCTTATCTGACTTTAGGCGGGGCTTTAAGTGGCCATCACGTGAAAACCAAAGAATTAAAAGCTCTGAGAACCACTTCGGCTGTTTTAATCCAGTTGAATTTCAGGAGTGGAACTCGATGATGCCTCTGGGTCGCTTCCAACTGAGGATATGCTTTGATTCCATGAAATGCTGTTCCTTGCCCAAAGAAAAAGCACTTCCCAAAATTTCCTTATTTCAAGAACCCTCTGTTGCCTGTCTCCACCAAGTTTTCTGAAGGAGAGGAGCACACACTGAATTTTCCACCAGGCCTCAGGCTATTTTCTCTGCCCCCTCTGCAGCAGACAGAAAAGGGTCTCTCTGCACAGCCATGATTCAAGCGGGCAGGAGAAATGGCAAATGTGACATTGATGTGCAGCCCAGAGAATATGAAAAGCTTGATAAAATTAAAGCAGCTGGAGGAAAACATTGAATGACTGCAAAAGATCCTATTGGAAGTGTCAGGGAAGACAAGTCCATTGTATCCCTCCAAAATCTCCCAAGCCAAATAGTGATGCTTTAAATCTTCTCTTCCCTGCTTTGCTTCCTCTCTGTGGGCCATTAATTCCCACCCATCTCTGGCTGTGCTGAGTGTGGAAAAACTGGATTATAAAATTCTTAATACCTCATAACTCCTTGTGAAAATTACAGAACCTGGTATGACTTCTCATCCAGAGTTGTTTAAAACACTGTTTATTTTACGGTGAAAAATCCCTGTAATTCCACAAATGACCCATGTGCCCCCTTCCCTAACATTCCCCTACACCAGCTGCTGGCTAAATGTTCTATTTTCGGGATTAATATTTGCCCAAACGAGAGGAGAAAGAGCTGAGTAGCCTGTGTAGTGACTAATTTAATTCACAGCTCACAGAATGGTTTGTGTTGGGAACAGATCTTAAAGATTGTCTTGTTCCAACTTCCCTGCCACAGGCAGGGACATCTCCCACTAGACATGGCTGATGAGAAAGTCTTTTTATCTCTTAATTAATTACATATTCAATTTTTATAAATAAGTGCATTATTTGAAGCGGCAGAACTACTTCGGTCTGAGACTCCAAATAATTTGGTTTCCCTTTGCCTGTGGTTGCACACAAAAAATCACAAATTCTTATTTTGTTTTTATGGGCTGCATGAACTGTAAAACCTGTATAAAAACAGGGAGAGGGCGATCTTTTAAATTTAGTAAGAAAACACAAGAAATCTGAAGACAGCAGTGAAATAAATAGATTTCTCTGTGAAATAGACCTTTGTACACAGCTGAAAAATTATTTTTGAGATATTTGTTCTCTGCAGATATTTTCAGGAATGAATGGGCCAATTTTAAAATAAGTTCACATAATTCTTCTGGCAAAGGCTGTCCTTAAAAACTTATTCTTAGAAGAGAAATTCTCCAGCTACCCTGATCTGCTCATGGTGTTTGTGAAGGTAAAGCCTTCCCAAGCCGAGTTGGAGAACTCAAAACCTGGTAATACTGTGGGGTTTTGTTAACTTCTTACAACTCATTCCCAAGCTTTGTTCACTGACATACAGAATCACAGGATGGTTTGGGTTGGAGGTGACCTCCAAGGTCACCAAGTCCAACCATCAACCACCACCACACCCTGTTCACCACAAACCCACGTCCTCATGTGCCACTTCCACATGGGTTTGAACACTTCCAGGGATGGGGACTCAACACTTGCCTGGACAGCCCCTTCTAATGCTGAAACCACCATTTCCATGAAGAAATTCTCCCTAAAATCCAATCTAAACCTTCCTGGGTGCAGCCTGAGGCTGTTTCCTCTCCTCCTGTCACTTGTAACCTGAGAAAAGAGCTCGATCTCACCTCAGCAGAACCTCCTTTCAGGAAGTTATTCCTGATTCCAGGCAATTCCTCCTTTCCGGAAGTTATTCCTGCTCCTAGGCAATACCTCCAGTGAGGGAGTTATTTCTATTTCTAGGCAATCCCTTCTTTCTGGAAGTTATTCCTGGTTCCAGGCAGTTCCTCCTTTCAGGAAGTTATTCCTGCTTCCAGGAAGTGCAGTCCCTGTGAGCTCAGCCCATTGCCTGAACAGCCTCATTGGTGGTTCTGACATTCAAATCTCTCGGAGCCAACTCACACCTGGCCCAAAATAGAGAGAGAAAATGGGAATGTGCCCCAAATCTCCAGGAGCAAATCCATCAGGAATTTTTCCTAGCCCAGTGAAGGCGTGAGGCACGCAGAGACTTTTCCAACGAGTGGCTGCACCATCAGCCCCAAGGTATTTCAAATTCCATGGAGAACAACAGGCAGGACGGACCAGACCTGTGGGAATCTGAGAGGTGCCACTCATCACTGATTGAAGTGACCAAAAAAAGGACAAAGATTTGCTATAACCTGTTTCCTACAGCACTTTCTATCCCTCATTGTCTAATTCCATGGTGCCAAGTAGAGAAAATTGTCTCTGTGTTACAAAAAGAAGCCAGAAGTGCAAACCTGACCTCTGGAAGCTGCTGCTGATGTGGTGTCTGGGGGCTCTTATTGACCTTTGGATAAAAAACCCTCCCTCGCTCCCTGATCGATCTAATCCCAAGGCCAGGGCACTGGCTGATATTTGCAGGGGAAATTAATTGATTACCCAATGAGCTGGTCTTTGTTTTGCTCCACAAGGGTGGGAGGAACGTTGGAGACGATCACTTGCATGTCCAACTGATTGACCACGGAGACCTGGAAAGAAAAGAGGGAAACTCAATTGGCACTGCCAGGCACAGCCCACTCCCCACCCAACAGCAACGGAAAAATTCCTTTCCTGCCTCCACACCATGCCCTGACATCCAGATTGCTCCTTTTCATTCCAAATGGGAGAGCTGGAAAATATTGCAGCCAAAGCACATAAACATTAGGCAAAGATTAAACTGGAACTGTAATTCCAGGTCTGCATCAGAATTATGGATTTTTAATGTGGGGAAAGCAAAAGCTGTTCTTAGCTTAGACTTGACTTAGAGAATCCCAGATCTCCCACGGGCTGTATTCAAAATTACTTCTGAGCATTTGGGTGGTTTGGATGCCAGGAAAATCCTCCCTTGGAGCCATGCAATGTGCACCAAGGGAAATGGAAATACAGGATTAGTTTCACGAAATCAATGCTACTTTGTTAGATAATCAGGATGGAAATTGTTCATTTACATTGAAGAGAGCCAGTGAGAGGTTTTATTTTAATTTCCAGTTGTTTTAGCTTCTCCTTCTATCATAAAACTGCATCTTTTACCACTGAGCTTTTCCCTTAAAAAGAACCAAACAGGAAAAAATGTTTCTAATCCACTCAATACTTGTGTGCTCTGTTGGAATAAAAATTAAATTCCAGCTTTCCACCGAGGTGTGGAGTGACCTCAGACAAAATCTCTGGCAATTGGTATTTTTTACTACGAAGCCAACGTTACTCCAATCCCGTAGAGGATTCTGGAGGAAAATTCAGAAAACTAGGCCAGTGTTAAAGCTGATAAATTTAAAAATCAAGGGTTAGTTGATTGTGAAAGAAATAAACAAGCCCTGATTTTCCAAAGAGGAGCCCTGGAAGCACAGCAGCAGAAAAGCTGGGATGTGCTTTCACATCAAACACCGATTCACCAGCTTTGAAGCTTAATTCAACTTTAAATATTTAAATGCTCTTGAAATGTCATCAGATGCCCTGATCAGCACGTATAGGCTTCTGTGTAAGAAACACGGAATTATAATGAGCTCCAAATAAATTGTAGGCTAAAACCATGCAACGGAACTGGAAAGCAATGATTAATTTAATAGAATTAATTACATCAGCCAATTCAAGGAACCACTGTGCACCCTGAGAACAGCATAAAGGCAACACCAAAAACTAAGGCAGTAATTCTTTTAATATTGAAGAAATCACAATCATCATCACTTGTTCTTGTACAAAACCAGGGATAAACACACATTCATGACAAGCTATAGGAAACCAAGGGTGTTGGACAAAAATCAAGCCACATTTGAGGTTTCCATGGTAACATTAACTTGCTTGTTATCCCCATTTGTAAAGGCAGGCAAAGCAGAAAATTGTTGGTAACCTCTAGCCCACGAGTGATATCCCTTTGATCCCAAGTGTCGCTCATTAGTCACTTCCCAAGTTTTAAATCCAGCATGGCAGAGCCTACAAAGAGTCCTGAGCATGATATGGCACCAGTGGATTCCTGGGGGTAGCTGGGACCTGAAGGACCAGGAGCCTTGAAACCCCCTCAAACCCCAATAAACATTTGATTAAAGATGACATCCATGATCTCAAATAATGATAGTGAATATCCACAATTAACACTTCCTCCGCACACTGCTCTGGGCACCCTGTGCCAGGGCCTGCCCCCCCTCCCAGGGAACAATTCCTTCCCAAAATCCCATCCAGCCCTGCCCTCTGGCACTGGGAAAGCATTCCCTGTGTCCTGGCCCTCCATCCCTTGGAAATTCTCTCTGTGTTTCTTGTCGGCTTCTTCAGGTCCTGGAAGGTCACAGTTAGGTCACCCCAGAGCTTCTCCTCTCCAGGTGAACAATCCCAGCTCTCCCAGCCTTTGCTCCCAGCAGAGCTGCTCCATCCCTCTGATCATCCTGGAGCCTTCTCCAGACTCATTCCAACAGGTCCATGTGCCAGTGTTCCAGGCAGGATGGGGTCAGTCTGGAATTGTATCTCCAGCTCCTCCAAGCTTCCAGGCCCTGCTCAAAGCCACTGAATGCACTGCTCATCACTCCGCCAGACATCCTACAGAAACCTCTATAAATTAATGAGACATCCTTCACTTTCTAATGTTAATGTCGATTCCTTCTGGCTGTATTTTAATATCCCATTAGTGCCTAAATTGCCTGAGAATGCCCCATCATTTTGGGAGGTCAAGCATGAGGGCGTCATCCTTTATGTTTATTTGGTGACCTCCTGCAGAACTCCCACACCGAGGATTCTGGCTCTCATCCGTATCCTCTGACAGTGTTCCCATGAAGTGGATAACGCACTCCATCCCTTCCTCATTATGCTAATATTGAGCCAATCCATCAAATTTACAGGCTTTAAGGAAATTTAGCTTGGATGGTTTCTGTGGCTGGACTAAGTCAGTGCCCTCTGTACAGCACAGAACCACGAGCCTGAGGCCTAAAGGTGGTGCCAGTTCTGAAATGTTGCTTTTCCAGGAAATGAAAAGTTCGTTCTCAGCCCAAAATTACTCCTTGACGTAAGCAACTAAGACAACAAGGACATGACCAGCAGGGACACAGAATCCCAGAATCATGGAAAACTTTGGGTTGCAAGAATTATTAAAGCCCACCCAGTGCCACCCCTGCCATGGCAGGGACACCTCCCACTGTCCCAGGCTGCTCCCAGCCCCAGTGTCCAGCCTGGCCTTGGGCACTGCCAGGGATCCAGGGGCAGCCACAGCTGCTCTGGGCACCCTGTGCCAGGGCCTGCCCACCCTCCCAGGGAACAATTCCTTCCCAAAATCCCATCCAGCCCTGCCCTCTGGCACTGGGAAGCCATTCCCCCTTGTCCTGGCACTCCAGGCCCTTGAAAAAAGTCTCTCTCCATGCTTCTTGTAGTTTCTTCAGGCCCTGCAAGGCCACAATGAGATCACCCCAGAGCTTCTCCTCTCCAGGTGAACAATGCCAGCTCTCCCAGCCTTTCCTCCCAGCAGAGCTGCTCCATCCCTCTGCTCATCCTGGAGCCTCCTCTGGACTCGCTCCAACAAGTCACAAAATCTTTTTGTTTCAGAAACCAAAAGCTTTGTTCCAGTGCCTTCAAAAAATTAAGCATGAGCACTTTATGACTTTTCTCTAGGCCTGCCTGGAAATCAACTTTCTGCGGTGTTTGAATTTCCTCAGCAATTATTCCATAACAATAATCCCTGGCTGGTACTTACAAGCACTTCTGCTTTGCTGCTCAGCCCTTTGCCGTAATCGTCAGTGGCAATGACCTGGAACTTGAAATAGGATCTCCTCATGTTTTTGAAGAGCATGGCAGTTTTGATCAGCCCTGTGTAAGCCTCGATCACAAAGCCTTCCTTGCCATCCTTGATGGGGGGAATGATGAGCCTGTATTGCATGGCACTGTAATTCCCAGTGTCCTTATCATCAGCCTAATGGGGAAAACAAAACAAGCAGAGGCAAACAAGGTAAATATGCATGGAAGGAGTCATTAACCTTGTCCTTTAAATAAAGTTACATCTTGGCCTTGCAAATTTCTGCCACTCTGACATTTAAAACACGAGATCCCAGAGCACAGATATGGCTGCTGCTTTAAATGCTTCATTTAACTTTGCTGCGCTCAGTTTTGCTTTTCCAGCAATTTCTTCCTCCTCTGTTGGCACTAAACTGCTCCAAAAGAAAGGAAAAAAAATTAAAAACTACAAAAATATAAGTTGACTTTCAAGTCTGCAACAATACCTGAGGACTGCTTAATTCTGAGAAACCCTCACTGCCAAATTCTTGTTGAAAAGGAAATATGAAAGGAAAAACTATCTCAGCAACTTGTGCAGAGACTTACACAAGAATGTCCTTGATTTTAGAGATATTCTGATGGAGCACAGGAATTTTTGGAGCAATCAAATAATTTTTTATTAAAATAAGGAAGGATTGAGTGGCATTCCTGCAGTGGTGCACAGGGACCTGCTGTGCAGGACACAGAGCTGCCCTGGCACTGTCCTGTTGCTGGACAGGATCAGGATGCAGAGCTGGCATCAACCAGGCAGCCCCAGGAACTGTTATTCCACCTTCCCTGCTCCTGACAACCCCATGTAGCCCCCTCCTGGCCTCTCCAGCCCCACTCCTTATGCTCCTGTTCATCCTGTATCCAGAGGGAAGTGCTTCCAAGGACCCCGACAGAGCTTTCCCGTGCTCCTTCCAGGCATCAGCCAGGTGGGAGCTAATTAATGCTGAGCACTCATTAGTCTTGGGCTCGGCCTCAGCATCTGGGACACTTCAGGATCTATCAGCAGGTTCGTATGGAAATATTGGCACAGCTCCTGAGGCCCATGGCTTAAGCTAATGCAGGAATAAAAACCAGCCTTTACTTCGAAAATGTGCATGGAAAATCCATGGAAAATCCATACTGGGCTGTGACTTAAGAATGAAAAACAATAAGGGTTTGTGTCAGCATGAAGAGTTCATGGAATCATGGAACATCCTGAGCTGGGAGGGACCCGCAGGGATCATGGACCCAGCTCCTGGCCCTGCACAGACACCCCAAATCCCAGCCTGTCCATCCCTGGCAGTGCTGCCCAAACGCTCCTGGAGCTCTGGCAGCCTCGGGGCCGTGCCCATTCCCTGGGGAGCCTGGGCAGTGCCAGCACCCTCTGGGAGAAGAACCTTTCCCTAAAACCCCTCCCAATCCCCTGACCCAGCTCCAGCCGTTCCCTGGGGTCCTGTCCCTGGTCACAAGGAGCAGAGCTCGGAGCTGTTTACGAGACACCACAGCTGCTAAAAGAGAATTATCTGTGCAAGGTCATTAAGCCTTCAATAAGGGGCCATTAATCATCATTAATTGTTTCCTCACTAGCACTGAACAAATTCTGTGTGGTGGAAATTGTCCCTTTGGTTTTTTTTCATTTTCAGATAATTTTTCAGGGAATACAAGCACCACATGAGGGGTCCAGGTACTCAGAGCTGTGTGTGCTCCATGCTACTCCAACTCTATCAGCCCGGACTCCCAGATGGAACCATCCAGCACTTAAAGGATAATATCCAGGCTGGTTGAGCTGGAAAGAGCAAACAGGTTTCATTCAGAGCTGCCCAAAAGATGAGCTCCTGGAATGACACTGTCATTTGTCACCAACACACAACTGGTTCGATTCCCACCCTCACTCAATATTTTGCTTTCTTCTAAATTCACAAAGCTTCATCTGGCTCGGCTACCAAAAGCATAAGTATAAAATGTGTTAAGTTGTTTTTTTTCTGCAGCTCCACAGCTTTTGTTGAGGCTTTTAAAATCGAGATTGCTGCCTCCTGGGCGAGCTCAAACCCCTTTATTAGCGATTTTAGGAAAGATGGGAAGGTTAAAAAGCTTTCTGCAATTTATTCTGTTCTGTCAGAACAGAAATTTATTCTGTTCTGTCAGAAAAAGTAAAGGTGGGCTTTTCCAAAGCATTCCAGCTTTCCAACTGGCATAGGGAAATACAACCCCACAATATCCCAGAGCCAGCAGATGGGAGCTTGACAGGTGGAGAGTCAGGAAATTTGTTGGCTTTCCAGGTAAATAAATTGCTGAAGGAAGAAATGAATGTGAGAGCATGCTGTGTCATAGAATCATGGAATTATTAAGGTTGGAAAACCCCTCCAAGATCACCCAATCCAACCTTTGATCATCACCTTGCCCATTAAAGCACAGTGTGCAGTGCCATATCCACTCATTCCTTGAACACTTCCAGGCCTGGAGGCTCCACCTTTCCCTGCACAGCCCCTTCCAATGCTCAGCCACTCTTTCATGAAGAAACTTTTCCTAATATCCAGCCTGAATGCAAGGAAGTGGCTGGGGAGAAACACCAGGTTGATGATTGGATGGTGGAAAACAAAGACAAAAATTAAAGCAGCACCTCAGCTGTGCCTGGAGTGCCAGGCCAAGGGGGAACGGCTTCCCACTGCCAGAGGGCAGGGATGGATGGGATTTTGGGAAGGAATTGTTCCCTGGGAGGGCGGGCAGGCCCTGGCACAGGGGGCCCAGAGCAGCTGTGGCTGCCCCTGGATCCCTGGCAGTGCCCAAGGCCCGGCTGGACATTGGGGCTGGGAGCAGCCGGGGACAGTGGGAGGTGTCCCTGCCATGGCAGGGGTGGCACTGGAGGGGCTTTGAGGTCCCTTCCAACACAAAACATCCCGGGATTCCAGGGTAAGTTCAGCTCACACAACACAGCTCAGGATAAAGCCATGACCAGTCCAGAACAGCCCTGCCTGGCCAAACCCTCTGGTTCATCCCCACTCAGCTCTGCATGTTGGTGATGGAGGAAAGAAAAAGAGAATTCCTGTAACCCCACACGGCACACCAGGGACCCAGCAGCAGCCACAGGAGCAGTGTCTGATCCGGCTCCTTCGGGGTCATCCCTGAGCGAGCCAAGTTTCCCAGTGAGTGCCCAGCGGAGTCCAAAGGCTCCCTGGAGGTGCCCTGGCAAGGACCATGACTCCCTTCCAATAAAAAGCCAATTTCTTTGTTCACATGGATTTATGAGGTTGGTTCAGCTGGGTCAGAAGCCCATCATATTTTTAATAGTAGCAAATTCTCTCTCAATAAAAGCTACGGCTTTTAATAGTCACTGCTTTCAATGACACCAGAAATCAATTTCACCTTCAGCATTTCACGCCTGGAGATGTGTGTGACTAAAAACAAACAAAATTTGGATCCAAATTAAGGTATTGATGCTGCAGGCACAGGCATTAAACGAAGTCAGCCCTTCTGCACAAAGCTCAGGGCACCGGAGCTCAGCACTAATGAGATGTTTAAGTCTTGCAGCTGGGTTTAAGGCATTAAACCCTAGTGAAAGAGGCCCTCTGACATCTGAAGCTCACAGCTGGTGAAGTCCTGCAGAGTTCAGGTGCCCCGAGCTGGTGGACAGGCTTTGAGTTAATTGTCACCAGTTCTGAGAGCTCAGTGCCACCCCAGAGCCACCGGCAGCCTCAGCACCACCCCAGCTCAGGCTCTTTCCACATCCACCCAGAGATGAGCAAACAGGTGCCAACCAGCCTGGAAAAACGATCAGATTCCAGCTTCAAATATTTGAACTTTGTTGTTTGCATTTCCCCCTTTCTCTGCTCTTTGGATCAAACCTAAGGACACTGGGCTTGGCAGGACCAGCAGAGAGAGCTTGTGAGCTGCTCCCAGGAATGTCCCAAACTTCTCTAACACAGAGGAAGGATGTTTGCTATTCCTGTAATTTGTCCTGAAGGTAAATATTTTTGACACTTCATTAGGAAGAGATCTATGACATCTCAGAAGTTGCATTATGACTGTCAAAGAAGAGAAAGAGCTGCACTTAATCTTAATATTCCAGCAGCATATCTGCCTTTTGTTCTGTGCAAGAAATACAGATGTCTCCTAAACCCTGCCGTGATTGAGGGCTGATAAA
This sequence comes from Daphoenositta chrysoptera, assembly GCA_013397915.1. Lineage (NCBI taxonomy): Eukaryota > Metazoa > Chordata > Aves > Passeriformes > Daphoenositta > Daphoenositta chrysoptera. The sequence continues at coordinate 23,902 of VZRO01006216.1, forward strand.
TATGGATGATCACAGGAATTACCAGGACAAATTCCAGCCTCCTGTGATTGAGTGTAGGTGTGCCCTCACAAAGGGAGTTGGGTCGGAATCACTGCTGCTGCCTCCGGCCCTTTCCCACTCACACAGAGGAGGAGGAGGAGGCACAAATCCTGGGCTGCTCCCCAATCCCAGCACAAAAGCACTGAGGATTTTTTTACTCAGAGGGTGGGCAGGCCCTGGCACAGGGTGCCCAGAGCAGCTGTGGCTGCCCCTGGCTCCCTGGCAGTGCCCAAGGCCAGGCTGGACATTGGGGCTGGGAGCAGCCTGGGACAGTGGGAGGTGTCCCTGCCATGGCAGGGGTGGCACTGGGTGGGCTTTGAGGTCCTTCCAACCCAAAGCATCCCAGGATTCTCTGATTCCAATATCCCACATTTGAGGCCCATCAAGGCTGTTGTCAGTGCCAGGAAAAATGAGAATATACTGAGAAAATTGCTTTCTTCTCAAAATTACTCAGATGATGTGAAAGAAAGTGAGCAACTCTTAATGAATGCAGAAGATAAAAGCAAATGCATTAAAAACTCCTCCTAAGAACCAGAATTCCCCCCTGGAATCCAAACCTGAATAATTTCTACAGTGCAAGCTCTGCATGTACTTTATTAATGTTCTCCTAAATTTCAACTTGGAAAGCTGCTCATTTCATTCTTCTCCTCAACAACAGACATTCATTTGATTAATTATTCTTAAACCAGGCTGGAATGGGGATTGTGTTTAACTAACACAGCAATTACTTTTGCTTTCTAAAGGCCAGGAAAAAAGGTAATGAGCACTGACTGCTGCGAATGCTCAGTGCTACAACAATAAATTCCAGCCCGATCCTCTGCAACAAGAGCACTTCTTAATTATTTCTAATTTTACTTTCACTAAACACACAATTATGTTTAATGCCATCCACTAGTACCAACTCCTGGCTTAGGCCTCCTTCCATTTCGTGCCAGCAGAATCAGGGAGGATTGGAACAGAAATAGCTTGAAGACATAAAATTGGCATTTCTTTTGGTCCTCCTTTGCAGTCTGCTCACCTGCTTTGAGTCAAACGTTTCTAAAGGGCAAAAGCAGATTCCCTTCTTCACCCCCAAATTTCCCTGAGCTCTTTTCCACCCATTTCTTATCCTCCTGACTGACACACACAGATTCCTGTGCCTCAAAAATCCTCTTGGAAAACCAGGGAGGAATTTCACAGCCTGTTCACGTTTCGTGTGATGACTCCAAGCACCATTTGACATTAGTGCCTCGTGTTTCATTTGCTTTCAGACACAAACCCCTCCTTTCCCTAGATTACTTGGCCTTCCAGAATTTTATACCTGCTCTGGTTCCTTTTTCCTTTTATCTGCCCTCTACAATTCCCTGGAAGGAGGATGGAGCCAGGCAGGGATTGGTCAAGGGACAGGAGGACAGGAAATGGCCTTGAGTTGTTCCAGAGGAGGTTTGGATTGGATAATTGGAAGAATTTCTTCAGGGAAAGGGTGGTTGAGCATTGACCAGGGCAGTGGCGGAGTCACCACCCCTGGAAGTGTCCCAAAATGTGTGGAAGTGGCATTTGGGGACATTACTGGTGGTGACCATGGTGGTGCTGGTGAATGGTTGGACTTGATGAAATGGGTTGACTTTTTCAAACATAACGATTCCACGATTCTTTAGCAGTTCTGAAGTTCATGGGTTTGACACGATTTTTGGATTCCCCACCATTTCTGGATTCCTAATTTTGATGGACTGGAAGCTTCCCAATTCCCCACTGCTCTGCCATTTCTGGGCTTATTTTGGGAATGACTGCCATAAAAGCAACTAAAAAAAACCCAAGTAGGGACAACTTTAATAAGCTCTGAACTTCTTTTTTTCATTCCTGGTGCTCTAAACACATCATTTATTTGTTTTCTTAAAAACAAAGAGCTTTTACTCTTGGCTATCAATGTCTGATGCTAATTGTAGTCTGAATATTATATTTCAATTAATTTTCTCTCTCTTTTAAAAAAAGAACTTATGGATGGTTAATTTTATTTCCACTTTCCTCCCAGTGCAGACCTGAAATTGCTTCCCCCTGCCCCTTTTAAAGCCTAAACAAGCTGCTGCCAAGACCAGAAAAAACTTCAGGTGAAAACTGATGTTGAACACACAAGAAATGTTTAAATATTAACAGACCTAAAATGAGAGTCACAAACGGGCATGAGAAACAAGCACCTAGAATTGAGTAGAAATAAAACCTAGGTTTTAACTCAAAATCATCCTTGTGTCAAACATCAACCATCAAGCAGCTTTAGAAGACACAAATTTCAAAGCCTCCTGCAAAAAATCAAACCAGTGAGTACAAACTTTCCCTCTGCAAGTGAAGCTTATTTTAAAAACTTCAGCCTTACCTTCACTTTAAGCACAGAAGAAAACATTCTGGCATCTTCAGACACCCCTCCAATGTACATTTTCTTGGTAAACACAGGCACGTGGTCATTTTCATCCTTCACCTCAATAAAGACCTTGGCTGTGTTACCTAAAAAGTGGGAAGGAAAAGGGAAAATAGAATATTTTGTAATAATTTATAACATCTACTGGCATTCATGCATTTACAGCCCAAGGAGATAATGTACAAGGAGAGTAGGAATAATAATGTAAAAAAAAAGTCCATTGGATATCATAAAAAGCTAAATTTGGATAATCCCAGAGTCATTGAGGCTGGAAAAGCCCTCCCAGCCCATGGAGCCCACCCTGTGCCCGATGCCCACCTTGTCCCCAGCCCAGAGCTCTGAGTGCCACCTCCAGCCCTTCCTGGGACACCTCCAGGGATGGGCACTCCAAAGCTCCCTGGGCAGCCCCTGCCAAGGCCTGAGCACCCTTTCCATGGAGAAATTCCTGCTGCTGCCCACCCTGAGCCTCCCCTGGCCCAGCCTGAGGCCGTTTCCCCGTGTCCTGTCCCTGTTCCCTGGGAGCAGAGCCCGACCCCCCCGGCTGCCCCCTCCTGTCAGGGACTTGTGCAGAGCCACAAGGGCCCCCTGAGCCTCCTTTTCTCCAGCCTGAGCCCCTTCCCAGCTCCCTCAGCTCTCCTGGGGCTCCAGCCCCTTCCCTTCCCTAGACAAGAAGTAGGGATCCATATCACACCTGGGTTCCACAGCTTTTGGTCCCATTAAATACCCACAGGTGTCACAAGGAGCTCATTAACAGCAGCTCTGCACCTTGCTTTATCTATTTAATTATTCCAACTGCCATGCAAATACTTAACAGCTGATTCGGTCCTGGTGTCTGTAAACTCATAAACGGTCACACAAAGCCCTGGCTCAGCAGCCTCAAGGCTTAATTAATTTCTGTGTTAATTGAAAGCATCCCTAAGCCTGTCCTCCTCCCAAACCTGGCCTGGCCCAGGAAAACTCCACAAGTGTTGCTTCCCCTGAGAGGTTCAACACAATACACCAGAGGTTCAACACAAAACCCTGCTGTTAATTTGGTTTTATTAAAAGGTTCCTGCTCCAGCCCATTGAGCAATAAACATCTCCATCCTTCTGCAAGGGAAAAAACATCCAGCAAAAACCATGGACCTGGTGCCAAGCAGATTCCACTGAGCAGTAATCTCCACCAACATCTGCTTCCCTCTTTCAGAATCGTATCATCCAGAAAGATTGCTGGAAATGATGATATCCAGTTCATTAAAAGCACATTTGTAAGTGATAAATTGCCTCCTTTCTGAGCTGGTTTTCCCAGCTCCTTTCAGTGCCAGGATAATTTCAGTGTTGCACAGGTGCCACTGATCTGAGTTACTCGTACAATGCAGGCTCTTTGTAAAAGCTTCAGAAGCTCTATCTCTAGGGGAGAAAAAAATTAAACTCCAGAATATTTCTGACATGGCCAAAGTCATATTCTGCCTATCTGATGGGAAACAAATAATGGCTTCATAAATGGAACTGAATTCTCAAAAAACCCCAAATATGTAAAATGCTGTCCCTGAGCCAGCTGGGGGTGCTGGGGGACACCGAGCTGTCCCTGAGCCAGCAGAGGGTCCTGGGGGACACCGAGCTGTCCCTGAGCCAGCAGAGGGTCCTGGGGGTTCTGGGGGACACCAAGCTGTCCCTGAGCCAGCAGAGGGTCCTGGGGGACACCGAGCTGTCCCTGAGCCAGCAGAGGGTCCTGGGGGACACCGAGCTGTGTGAAAATGTGGGAAAATGAGGTTCCCAGGCAGACTTTCCTACTGCAGCTCCACCCTTTAGGGAAGAAGGTGGCATTAAAAGCAGGATCATGTGTGGAAGTGACCTTGCCCTGCTGAGCCTATAACCAGTCCTATCACTGGCTGCCACCGGTTTGGTGATGGAGGGAAGATCCTGATTTTGTCTGTGCAGGTGGGATCAGGTGTTGGCTCACCTGCACTGGTTCTCTCTAATTCAAATTAAACACCATTTGCATAATGCTTGCTGTTGTCATGTCAGGCCAGTTTGGGTGAGGTGGCTGAGCCTTGTGCAAAGTTTGCCTCACAATTTGCTCAGCTCCCCATTTGTTTAATTTGCTGGCAGTTCTCTGAGCTGCCAGAACACTGATTTGTCTAGCCAAGGGTGAATGCTAGGAGAATGGAGAAATGGAAGTTATTACATTAAGGACAAAGCAAATTCAACATCCTGCACATCCACAGGCCGACAGCAGCACCGTCACCATTGAACATCTACCTGCACTTTGGTTTCCTGCCTGATTCTGGACACAGTCCTTCGTTCTGGCAGATGGGTGGAATGTGGCATCTGTGAGCTCCTCCCTGCCCCAGCCTTTGGATCCAATCCCTCCAGCTGGCTGCAGGAAAGGGCTCCCTGCCAGCTGCAGAGGTTGCCTTACCCTCACATGGGAGCTCTCACTAAACCCCTCAGCAGCAGCTCTGCCACCTGGGAAGGTCGTGCCAGATCCTCTCCCGTGGGGATTTTCCCAGTCCCTCTGCTTGATTCAGGAATATCCCCTGCACAGGGGCTCTGGTGCTTCCAAATCCGCCACTGCTGCACCTCCAGCACCCAGCCTGATGGAAAAGGCCACCAATGAAGCACAGTCTTAGAGAGTTTGGTTTAGACTCTGTCATTGGACTCCTTTTCCCTTCACATTCCACATTTTTAACTGCTTTTCTAAACACTCTTTGGGTGTGGCTCAAACCCTCTTTGTTAGGACAACGATCATCACAGGCTGTCAGTATTCACACTCACTTTCCAGAGGGGAAATTTATACCCCATCCATGTAAAACCTTCCGTCTTTGGTGTTCCAGGTCTGGAATCCAGCTCCAGTTACTTCTTCATGGATTCCAGGAGTTGAAAGCAGGATTTACTCATCTGTGGTACTTTTTGTGAGACCTCACAGAATGCAAATATAATTTTTATAACTGTGACTGAGCTACCTAAAGAGCAGGCCAGGTGAAAGAACAAAAAGCACCTTTCCCTGAACAATGCAGCACTGGCTGCCAAGGTGGCCGAAAAAACAGCAAAGAAAATTGATTTCAGTGCTACCTCGGTCTCCTGCAAGATCCCTTTTTCCTCCTCTCTTCCAGCCCCCAGAGATGAGCTGCAGTGCACAGAGAATACAGAAGTGCAGCTGCTTCTAAGTCATCCTCAGCTTCTAAGAAGCAGCTAAATAATCACTGCCAAGGCTTTTGGATCTTTCATCCTCTGTGGTTTGTTTAAGGGGAGTGAAAACATCCTGAAAGCTGCTCTAAAGCAAAGCTGAGGAACCTCTGAAACACCTAAAACGAACAGACCATGAACGAGTAACACGCAAAACAAACCCAACAGAAACTCCTGGGTCACTAGTGAGTACTAACATTTCATTCTCAGAAGTTTTTCCCACACATCCTTGTTGAAAGCTCTTTCCCAGTCTCCCCATGTAAAAATGTGCCAGATCCATGTGAGCCTGTAGTTCCTTGCCAGGCTGCAGAAATGAAGCTGAGCTGAAGCAAAGAATTTTGGACACTGGGAGGGCACCAACGATGCTTTGAGTGCTCCCAGATGAGTTTTAGTCAGTGCTTTCACCAACAGCGCTGCACTGGCCTTCTGCAACATTCTGATGATTTTCTGCCTTTTCTTTTATACCCCTTTTATACACTTTTTCTATATTCTCAGTGCTTCTAGCCCACCTTCTCAGACCTAATATTTTGTGAAGCCCAGAGCCCGAAGCCCTTGGCAGGCTGGCAGTGAGGGGTCAGAGAGCCCCAGGCACCAAGGGCCTCTCCAGAACACATCCTGTACCCTGAGCTGGGCCCAGCCAGGGGAAGGGTCCTGGGGTTCCCTGGAGCCTCTCCCTGGGGAATCTTTGCTGGATGTGCTCATTTGTGAGGCCCAGGATGTGATCCCGAGTGCCCGTGGGTGGCATTCCGTGTGCTCTGGGGCACTGCCCCTGGCTGGGCTGCACCTGAGGGGCTGCAATGAATACCCAGGGAAAAACCCTTCTTCCCCTCTAACCATGCTTGGCTCTGAATTTTAAGACCAAGGAAAGGCATCAATTCCAACCCAGCCACAGATCCAGCTGCTCTTCATGCATGGATAATTCAGACATAAACCCCTGCATCTCCAAAAGCAATTCTGGAGGGGGCAACAGCAGATTTCAAAGAACCTTTCCAAAGTTCATTTGACTCCAGCTGGGAGGGAGAACTCTCATTTGCCAGGGTTTAGGAGCACTTTGCTTTCCTCCTGCCTTACAAGTGCGTGGAGCAGGCTTTGTGCTTTGGCAGGTGAGCCGAGCTGAACTGCAGCTGGGCTCCATCTCACATTCCTGGATTTGGCAGAACCAAGTAGGAATCAGCACTGAATATTTTTCAGTGGCATTTAGATCTAAACGAGCCCATAAGGCCTGAAGAAGCTCATCATGTGCTGTCGCTGCTCAGAGAGTGCAGAAAGAAGCAAGCAGCAAAGTGTTTGGACCAGCACCGATCCAAGGCCTGATTTAAATCCATAAAAAACCTCTTTTTCGAACAAATGATGACCTGAGTGGGAGCTCAGGTTTTATGCAGCCTCTCTAAAATGCACTGCTTTGCTGCCCAAAGAAATTGAAGCGTGTCCCAAGCTCCCCCAGAGCTGTGAGGCAGCGGGATGAGCTCTCCAGGCTCTGCTTGCCTTGAGTCCATCTGTCACAACTCCTGGATTTGGGAACTGCCGGAGCAGCCAACTTGTAAAGCACCAGCAGCACCAACTTTTGCAACTAAAAACATAAGGCTGCTTTACTGTTACATCGACACCACAGGGACACAGAATTCATGCCCATGTTTAAGGCAGCAGAACCATCATTCCCATTTACCATGGAGCAGCTGCAGAATGTTACTCATAAAGTTCCCATCTCCACTTTATTCCCAAAGGGTATTTTTGGGATTAGGAAACCAAAAGCTGAAGGAGACAGAACTGTTGCCTTACCCCCAACCACAGAGCACAGCCCTGCTCACAGCTGGGAGTAGAGCAGAGCCAGGGCAGTGCCTCTGTACCAGCCCTGGGGGTGCCAAAGGGGACAAACAGTTCTACCTGACTGGATAAAACAGGGAAATAATCAATGGGAGGTGATTTTGCTTTCAGATCTTCTGACAGCAAGATGAAAACCGTGTCTAACAAGGTCCTGTCGTGAATCATCCAGGCTGGAAAAGACTTCCAAGATCAGAGAGTACGACCTGTGACCAATCCCCACCTTGACACCCAGTCAATTAACTCCTCTTAAATACAGGAAAAGCCACCACGTGGTTCTGTCATTATCTTTACATCTCTAGGAATGGAAAATCATGGAATCATGGAATGGGTTGGGTTCAAAGGGACCTTAAAGCTCACCCCACCCCTGCCATGGGCAGGGACACCTCCCACTGTCCCAGGCTGCTCCCAGCCCCAATGTCCAGCCTGGCCTGGGACACTGCCAGGGATCCAGGGGCAGCCACAGCTGCTCTGGGAATGCCCCCCAGTGCTTTGGTTCTACAGCTGGGACCAGGTTGAATTTGGTGGCAAAAGTCTCTCTTTGTCCCTCCTTGTCCATCCTGCTCTGTCCCTGTGTTTAGGCAGCACTTTCTCTTTGCTGCTCCCTCTGCTTCCATACAAATCCTTCTGCTTCCTCCTACCCCTTCCTTCTTGCCTAGAGGGGCACCAAGTCCAGCTCCTGGCCCTGCACAGGACAGCCCCAAGAATCCCACCCTGTGCCTGAGAGCGTTGTCCAAACTCCATTAATATGGAAGGTCCTTCAGGGCTCAGCATCACCAGAATCCTCCAGGAGAACTCCAAGCTGTTTAACTCGTCCTCGTCACCAAACCCAACTCTTCTTGCATTCCAGCAAAGTAAAACCACACAGCAATTTCATATCATAAAGCTTCAGTTAAAGTAACTCCTTTAATGAGTTTGGCTCTGCTGAAAGCAAGAATGTGACTTTGCATGATTTAGCATCATCTATTAAACCCCCAGTTTAAGTCACCAATTTGATGTTCTCATACTCCAAAGGACATCTCAATTTACCTTCTCTCCTCACATATTTATTCAATTACTGCCACGCTATCAGCTGGCACCATCACTGAATGACAAGCTCAGTTACACTCAATGCACTTTCGCTTTTCCCCTGCACAGATGCAAACTCCAACTCCTGCTTTCTCTGTAATTATTTCCTGTAATCCCATCACTGAAAACAATTTGGTACCAAGCTTCTGAGCTTTGCAAAATTCAGCAAATTGTGTGGTGGCTGAGCAGTTTGTCAGGGCTCTGTTATCTACAGAATCCCAGGATCCCTGAGGCTGGAAAAGCCCTCCCAGCCCATGGAGCCCACCCTGTGCCCGATGCCCACCTTGTCCCCAGCCCAGAGCACTGAGTGCCACCTCCAGCCCTTCCTGGGACACCTCCAGGGATGGGCACTCCAAAGCTCCCTGGGCAGCCCCTGCTAAGGCCTGAGCACCCTTTCCATGGAGAAATTCCTGCTGCTGCCCACCCTGAGCCTCCCCTGGCCCAGCCTGAGGCCGTTTCCCCGTGTCCTGTCCCTGTTCCCTGGGAGCAGAGCCCGACCCCCCCGGCTGCCCCCTCCTGTCAGGGACTTGTGCAGAGCCACAAGGGCCCCCCTGAGCCTCCTTTTCTCCAGCCTGAGCCCCTTCCCAGCTCCCTCAGCTCTCCTGGGGCTCCAGCCCCTTCCCAGCCCCGTTCCCTGCCCTGGACACGCTCCATGTGTATTTTAAAGTGAGGGTCCCAGAAATCCCTACAGCTCCAGAGTACATCACCAATAAATTCCAGAACAAATTCCACCAATTCAGGGGTATCCAAGACCAGAACTGGCAGCAGGTCATTGCCACTGAGTGTCCCAGCTCTGTATTAATTCAGTGTCCCACAGTCCCGGAGCTGTGCATTCACCCAGCTCCAAAGTGGTTCATCAGCTCAACCTCAGCAAAGCCCAGAGTGATGTGTTAATTGTGTCCCATCTCCTCCCACTGCAGCTCATCAATTCAGTGCCCTGAAACTCAGAAGTAGTGTTTAACCTGATTAAACCTCCTCAAAAATGAACAAAGTGCTGATAAAATGGAAAGGAACTCATTGTATAAATGCAGGAATCAAACCCAGAGGTCAAGGGATCTCCATTACAAAGTCGTAAGTGATTCAGCTGGCCAGATACTTCTGAAGAATTTTAAATGTATGCATTTATCAAATTCTTTAGCCATCCCTGCAGCACAGTGCACATTCCAAGGAATATGTATGTTGTATACTCCCGAGGAGCCAAACAGACCCAGCCTGTCTTCCTTTAAGCTGGCCTGAAGTCAAACTCTGGTCATTATCGAGCATTCCTCAATAAAATAACTCAGCCACCGTTTTTCTGGAGCTGCTCCTCAGCTGGGAGAGCTGCTTTAGTGCAGAGTGTGAGTCAGAAGGGGGAACAGAGGGAAGGACCTGCTGATTCCCTCGTGTCTTCAGCCGCATCAGAGAAAGGTTTGGAGAAGGCTTTGTGCTGCATGGAAGCATAATCTGCTCCCTGGGTATTCCTTGGGTGTATTTTTATGGATATAACCTTACCTGGATTTCTCCCAGGCACAGGGGAAAGTGGGCAGCTCTCTTTCTGTCCCTTGCCAGGTACATCCTCGATGGTGGCTAAACCAGCACAGAACCTCACCCTGCTGCTAACAAAGCCAAGCTCCTGACCACTCATTAACCCTGACGTGTCACACCCCACACACTCCATTCTTACTCAAGGAAAAAGAAACATCCACGACAATCCAGGCTCAAAATCCCCAAGTCTCCTGCTGCTTCTGTGGGTAGCATTGGAAAGAAACCCTGGTGAAGGTATTGGAACTGTACAGTGCCTCAGGCCATTCCCAAGTTTTATGGCACATTCCCAAATACTTGAGCCCCTTCAACTAACATTGAATCCCAGACTGGTTTGGGTTGGAAGGGACCTTAAAGCCCATCCAGTGCCACCCCCTGCCATGGGCAGGGACACCTTCCACTGTCCCAGGCTGCTCCAGGCCCCAGTGTCCAGCCTGGCCTTGGGCACTGCCAGGGATCCACAGCTTCTCTGAGCAAGTCAGGCAGAAAGACCCAAAAATGCCCCATGGGCTGTGATCCCATCACAGCCCTAAAACCCAGCAAGGTCACTGGAGTGCAGTTTCAACATTCTCAGCAAATCCCAGCAATATCTGTGTAAAAGAGATGGGACAGGAAGGATTTTTGGCACTTACTTTTGGAGGGGACCCGCAGGTTGGATCTCACCACCTGCAGGGAGTCTGCCTGCACCCGCAGCTCGTAACTTTGGACACGTTCATAATCCAGAGGCTTCTTCACAGAGATCACTCCCGTTCTGTTGTTAATGGCAAACACATCTGGAAGCCAGCAAAAACACAGGGGTTTTCTGAGACGCATAAACAGGGAGTTTTCAATACCCAAGGGTTTTGTTTTGGGGATGACACAATCCAAGCAAGTCATTTCCTCCCTGCCTCCCTCCCTCAGGCCTGGAAAAGCCCACATAGCTCCTCTTTGAAGAGATTTTTAAGGAGCAGAGCAGCTGGATCCAACCTGCTGCTGGGATAACCATCCCAGAATCACAGAGTCATGGAATATCCTGAGCTGGAAGGGACCTGCAAGGATCAGGGAGTGCAATTCCCTGCACAGGACTTGAGGAGAAGTGGGAAGATGGGAGAAGACAAAGAGCCCACGTTCACAGAAAGAAGGGTGGGATGGGGAATTCTTTACATCCTTCCCAATGATTCTGTGTTATTTTGTCAGGATATCCAGGTGGATCACAGAGAGTATCCCAGCAGGATGTTTTCTTGGATATCAGGCTCTAATCCAATATTTGTTACAGGATGGCCCAGCCCGTAAACCCTTAAACCAGATTTTTAAGCAAGTACAGCTCCATCAAAGCTATTTCTGTTTTTATTTTGATGTGTCATGGGCTCACACCACGTGGCACCCATGGGAATTTTCACATCAGTGAGTATCTTTTTCTTGTAATTTTGCTGATTAATCTGAGCTTTAGGTGATCTCTGAAGGTTTGGTAATGGGAGTTACAGAATGATAGGATGGCTGGGTTGGAAAGGACCCTAAAGCCAATCCAGTGCCACCCCTGCCATGGCAGGGACACCTTCCCCTGTCCCAGGCTGCTCCCAGCCCCAATGTCCAGCCTGGCCTTGGGCACTGCCAGGGATCCAGGGGCAGCCACAGCTGCTCTGGGCACCCTGTGCCAGGGCCTGCCCACCCTCCCAGGGAACAACTCCTTCCCAAAATCCCATCTAAACGTCTCTGTTTCAGCTCGAAGCCATTCCCCCTTGCTCTGTCACTACATGCTCTTATAAAAAGTCCCTCTCCAGGTTTCCTGTAGGCTGCAGCCCTGGAATTCCCTCCTGCTTGTCCAGAGGAGGTGGGATTTCACCTCCATGATCTGAGAGGTCTTTTCCAGCCTTAACCACTCTCAGCAGCTTTACCTCTCCACGCTTTCTTGCAGACCTCTGGTGCACCCACCAGGCTTGCACAGCCACAAGATTGAATTATTAATATTAATATTATTATTGTTCCACTTACCCTCTTCGTTCCCTGACACGATGGAGTACACGACCGTCTGGTTCAAGGCGGCCGCGGTGACAACGGCCACCACCGTTCCCTTCGGGGCACTCTCACTCACTGGGGGGGGTCTGCAGAGGGGAACAGAAGGATTTCTGTTACATTCCTGAACAGCAGATTACTGAAAATTACTCCTCGGGTTAGTATTTCCTCCATCTGTTAGGCTGCCAAAGGATCTGCTATTAGGGAAAATCAGATTAAAAAGGAAAATGTGTAACCTCTGCAAATGCAAAACCCACCGAGAAGTCCAATAGACAAGAGGTGGCAACGTAAAGATCTAATGGTTCTTGGATGTGAGAAATGGGAAAGCAGGGAAAAATGAAGAGAAACAAGAACTCCCACACCCTGATAAATTTGAATCAAAAGCAAAATAGATATTTTAAAATATATTTTATATAGATCTATACATCTCTTTTATAATAGCTCTTGAATATATTCAAGTCTACTAAGAAAACTCAGTAATCTGTCAGAAAACCACGCAGGAAAATTAATTCATGGATAAAATTCTGTGCCTTAAACAGGAATCCCTTCGGGGCCACCTCCATGGGAATTCCCACTCTTCACAAAGATCCAAAAATTTTCCTGCCAACACAATTTGGTACTAAAACCCAAGATACTCTTCAGGAAATGCACTGCAACCCAAGGCTACCCAACACTGGGAGGGTGGGCAGGCCCTGGCACAGGGTGCCCAGAGCAGCTGTGGCTGCCCCTGGATCCCTGGCAGTGCCCAAGGCCAGGCTGGACATTGGGGCTGGGAGCAGCCTGGGACAGTGGGAGGTGTCCCTGCCATGGCAGGGGTGGCACTGGAGGGGCTCTGGGGTCCCATCCCACCCAAACCATCCCACGACTCTGTGCTGATGTCTTTAAACCAGCAATCCAAAGGATCTGAAGAAGGAGAAGTGAGAGGTTTGAGCTCATCTTAAATCCTCCTCCTCAGATTTTCCTCATGGCAAGCAAAGGTTGAATTCACGCTTCAAACTCTTCAAAATAAATTTGAAAGGAATTTTTGTCACTCACCCATGAATGCAGATGAACTTTTATTAATGCATGATGCAGATATTTTCAATTTTTAAAAACTGCACTCATTTGATAGATAACAAGACAAACACCAGATGAGGATCTGCTCAGGGAGGCTCCTGATTTTGAAGATCAGTTCTGCACTGATCTTCAAAATCCTGGACAATATCTATGCTTATTTCCAGGGAATATCATGGAGGTATTGGAGGACCAAATGGCACCTGGGGACATGGTCTAGGGTGGCCCTGCCAATGCCAGGGGAACAGCTGCATTTCATGATCTCAGGGGTCTTTTCAGGCCTAAATAATTCTATGATTCCAGGAATATTTGATCACTTTCCCCTGAGCTTCTGAACTCACCACTTCTCCACTCTGTGATTTCTGATTCCTCCCCAAGACTCACACGCCTGGGATCCACATCCATCCCATCCCTGGGTGTAAGAAGGTCCCTTGCAATAAATGATAACTCCCCTGCCTCCCATAAAACTTAGGGATAAAACACAATTAACACCCACTCTAATCCCCATCCCAGCTCAGCCTTATGCAGAGTTTTAATCTTTCCTTCTCCACACAACCACCCTTTGACCAGGACAGTTTTAATCTATTCCCAGACCATTGTTTCATCCATTTCTGTGGTATTTTTTTCCATAACCATCACACCAATGTGGCATTTCGGCCATTTGATTCACTTTAACTTTTCCACAGGAATAATAAATGCTATCTTGGGAGCATCCAGGATGGGATGGAGACCAGGAGAGACCCCAATGGTTTCTTTGAGTATGAAACCACAAAATGGGTTTGTCCCTCAGGAAATAAACAAAGTAACGACAAAGAAGAACAGGATTAAAATAAAGCCATTATTTGTTCACAAAAATACTGAAACTAAATACAAATTTAAAAAATCATCTTTGAATTTGCTGTATCTCAATTATCTATGTCTTAATCAGAGTGGGAAAGGGAGACGGGGCACGTCTCAAATACGTTGCAGGGCACAACTATTGGAAGTGTCCAAGTGAAATTTTAACTTTTCCTGTCTACTTTTCTGCTTCTCCTTTTTCCCTGTGCTGAACACATCATTCCCAGCCCTTTTTCAATTTGCCTGATAGCCAATATGCTTTAAATTCACCATGAAACTTGTCTATCTCCAAAAGCGAGAACACGAGATTTAATAAAAAATTAAATTTCAAGCCAGCAAACCCAATAATAATTTGGAAAATTGGTTTAGTGCTGAAGCTTAATGGTGGGATGTGTATGGACTCCATATGAGCCACTTCAGTCAGCTTGACTTTGTGAACGTTATACTTTATATCTGTTTCTATAGAATACTATAATACAAAATATTTAAATATATTTTTATTTTAATTGATCGTGGTCCATAAAAACCCCTCAGAAATTAAGTTTTGGTGTTGTTTAATTACACTGCTCACCTCAACTTGATTAACATTGAGGGTATTTTTATTCTTAGGATGGTGAGAGGGTCAGAGGAGCTGTGGCTGCTCCTGAATCCTTGGAATTGTCCAAAGCCAGGCTGGACAGGGCTGGGAGCAGCCTGGGACAGTGGGAGGTGTCCCTGCCATGGCAGGGGTGGCACTGGGTGGGCTTTGAGGTCCCTTCCAGCCCAAACCAGTCTGGAATTCCGTGATCCCCATGGCAGCTTTTTAATCCTTTCACCAGCACATTAAAACTATCCTGGCTTCCCGTCCTTCCTCAAAAAAAGATAGACCTGGACACATTTTAGAGCAACAATCTATCATTTTATCAAGTTTTATACACATTTTGGAGCAATAATCCATCATTTTATCAAGTTTTTGCTTTCCTAGTAACTCCCTGAACAGCTTGTCCCAGACAATGATAATTTTTTTTCTGGAAAATAATATTTTCATCTTAATTAGATGTATTTATCCAGCAGTTTATCTTCAGGGTGTCACATATTCCTTCTTGGCCTTGATATCCTACCTTTCTGTGTCAATTCCCAGATTGGCTGGAGGCACTCTGACCTTCCCATGATATTTATCTCCAAAACAAATGACAAGGGAGTCTGGACATTGCTCCAGAGATCCTGTCTGAACCTATTGTTTTTTAACCCAAATGTCAGGTTTTGCTCTCCTGATCTCTCTCTGTTCACCTTATCCCTCCAATCTTCCCAAACTAAACCTGAGGCCATGAAGGCAGGAATATTCCTGTCAGGATTCTGCAGAAGCCAAAAAAAAGGGCGGGAAAAATTCCCACCAAGCACAAGGTAGGGCACAGTCACACACCTGGATTGGTCAGACTGATGGGATAAATTCCAAGGATAACACATTGCTGGAAGCCAGTAGGGTTTAATACTAAAATTACAGATGATTTCAATTCCATATCCACTCCCCCAGAGTGATTTATTCCTACATTTCATTGACACGGTGCTGGGAGCTCTGACCCTCAGCTTCTCCAAGCACAGATTCCCTGCCTGGATCTGGCTCCCTGTGCTTTCCTCTTCCCCAGGAAACATCTCAGCACAACATTTCATTGAAAAATAATTCCTAAAATTCCAGCTTCCCTTTCATTTGGTATAAAGAAGTACAGGATTTTAGTAAAATGCAGTGCAGCACTACTAACACAAGGAAGAGTAGAGGAAAAGGATCATTCTCCTGTAATCATCTGGTAACTCGCTCCCTAATTTTTCCATGGCAAATCCTGCTTCAGTACCTGCTGGAGAAATAATTTAATTTAACTTTATAACCACATTTGCTATTTTTTATTACAAACAAAATAAAGTACCAGCAGAAAACCACTCTAAACCAGTGATTCCAAAGGGAAAATCACACACATTTTCCTGAATCCAAGCTGCCACCGATGTGAGATGCAAATTTCAAACGTATGCTGCAAGCTCCAGCTTAAGTGTGAGGAAAACATTGACTGCTTTTATCCCCACATCTCAAAAATGCTACAACTAAAAGGTTGCCCGTGGTCTTTCCTTGATAAAATGCAAATTCCATCCTGGGAAAGGTGGGAAAAGCAGTGATAGGACCAGGATATGTTGGGAAAAGGATGATCCACATGGATGCTCTGAATCTACCAGCATTAAACAAAACATTTTGAGGGACAAAACACTTTTGAGGGACAAAAAGAACCCCCCGTGGACTCTGTGACAAGAAGGGGAAAATGATTCCTGAAGGGAAAAAATGATCCCTAACAGGGGAAAATCCCAGGGAGCTCTGCCAGGAGGGGAAAAGGGAAGCTTCAGTCAACAGAGGTTTAAAGGACTGCAGCTCAGGAGCAGCTGGAAAAGCATCCAAGGCAGAACTGATATCCCAAGGCCAGGCTGGACACTGGGGCTGGGAGCAGCCTGGGACAGTGGGAAGGTGTCCCTGCCATGGCAGGGGTGGCACTGGAGGGGCTTTGAGGTCCCTCCCAGCCCAAACCATTCCAGAATTCTCTGATTCTTTGAGGCCTCAGCCATCCATAGATATTGAGAACCATGGAATATCCCGAGTTGGGAAGGACCAGTCCTTCCAATTCCTCAGCTCCAATCCAGAGCACTGTGGATGCTTTTCCCACCTTTCTGAAGGAAGCACCAAATTACAGAGACTCCAGCCACGGGGAGCCAGCCCTACCCTCACTGTCACTGCACTGAGTTCCCCATTCCCGATTTCCCAAAGAGGAAAACTGTCCCAGTGAACAGCAGGAAACCAGAGGACTGGGGAAAATCTCTTGGAATAGTTGACTCCTGATACAGCTCCGTGGTTTTGTTTTGTGAAATCCTTTTGCTTGGATGGTATTTGCCTCCAATACGGAAGGATTTAATTGGGTGGAAAACATTACAAGGTCTCTTCCACCGAGGGAGAGCGAGCTCCACATGTCCCCAAATCTCCCTTTTTAGGCAGAACGCATTTCCACAGCAGCGCTGCTGCTGGGAGAGAAATAAAATTAAATAAAATTCCACACTACATTTACGTCGAGTTATAGCCCGGAATTCACAGCTTCCCATATTTCCCCATAAACTTCGGATTGCCGGGCAACTGGACACATCTTTTCCGACAGGTTGGGGAGCCATAAGGCAACACTAACAGAAGCTGTAAGTTTGCAAAATTCCCCTTTTCTCCTGCTCTGGAATGGCTGAACACCTGGTTAATGTGCCCACAGGCACTAATTAGGAAGCAATGACGCCGCTCCCCGTTCCCATTCCATTCCCTGCTCCAGCAGAACTTTGCTACCAGCACTGACCTTCCCCTTGCAGAGGATGTGGAATTTATTAATTAACACAATGCCAAAAAGACCCCAAATCCCTTTCAACTTTTTACTGTTTTAAATTGAGGACGTGCTCATAAAGAGGACAGGCTTGCTAAAAATACCTCTTTATATTCAGCTGAGGTTCAGTCACATCTGCTCTCCACTGTTTCGTAGCGCTACTAATTAATATCTGTTAATTAAGAAATGAAAGTGCTGCTGTAAGTCGTTGGGAGGTAATGGAAACTTCTGGATGAATTCCTTGATCCAGAGGTGATCTGGGTGAAGTCAGGACAAAAGAAAGAAGAGCCTGGGAAAGGGGCTCTTTACAGCAGGTTTGATTTTCCAAAAAAATTGATTTATTCGGTTTATTGGGTTTTAACCATCATTTTTTTTAGTTGTCCAGAGAAGCTCTGGCTGTCTCTGGATTCCCCCTGGAAGTGTCAAAGGGATGCTGGATGGGGCTTGGAGCACCCTGGGATAGTGGAAAGTGTCTCTGCCCATGGCAGGGGTGGAATGAGAGGAACTTTAAGGCTTTAAGGTCCCTTCCAACCCAAACCACTCTGGAATTCCGTGGTTCTCTCGCCAAAGATTGTTTTGCTGGTGAAAAGCAGGATGAGATCAAAGCCAGCATTAAAAACTTCAATGAATTGTGTTTATACAATAAATAAATTTGGGGCAGGCTTGTGAAAAGTCTCCCTGTCCCCAGCACCCCGCTGTGCCCCTGCTCCCACACGGGCTGGAGACACTGGAAGTGTCCATGTGTTCCATCAGTTCTCTGGAACATCAGCAGAATCCGAGTGACAGCCAACACCCTGCGGGAGATGTGGTGACAAGAGCAGCATCAGCCCTGCCTTCCCTGGCACTGAGGGTCAGCTGGGCTCCGAGGTGGCCCAGCCATCTCCAGTTAAATGCCCACACACTCCAGCACTTGGATTCCTTGGGATTTTTGCCTCTTTTCTCCAGACTCTGTGTTTTCGAGGAGCAATGCTTGGCTTGGAAAACCCTTTGTTTGTCAGGCACTGCTGTCACCAGCTCTTCCAGAGTCATCCTTAACATCCATGGCAAGGACAGACAGGGACCCACACTGCTAAGGCAGCTCAGCTCCTGGGCTCTGCAGGGAAGATCCAGCTGGAGCACTGGGACCATGCAGGGCTGACTGGAGTCACTGAGCTTGGAAAAGCCCTCAAAGGCCATCGTGTCCAACTGGGAACCCAGCCCCACCCTGTTCCTCACAACCCTGTCCCCAAGTGCCACATCCACACCTGTTTTGAGCTCTTCCGAGGATGGGGACTCCACCCTTGCCCTGGGCAGCCCCTGCCAAGGCCTGAGCACCCTTTCCATGGGGAAATTCCTGCTGCTGCCCACCCTGAGCCTCCCCTGGCCCAGCCTGAGGCCGTTTCCCCGTGTCCTGTCCCTGTTCCCTGGGAGCAGAGCCCGACACCCCCCTGGCCCCAACCTCTTCCCAGGCAGCTGCAGGGAGTGAGGAGGTGCCCCTGCTGCTGCTGCTCTGCTTCCCAGAGGGAGTGAATGCTGGGATGAGGAACATCCCAAATCCCACCTGGCCTCCTCTTGCCAGTCCCCTCCAGAAGAGCCAAGGATGCAGCACATCCCCTCTGATGGACTTCAGGGGGCATCTCTCGAAGCCATTAGGAAGGAATTGTATTTTATCCCTCACTTATCATAAATCAACTGCTCCACGCTGTATTTTTTGGATCTCAGAGCCCTCAGCTGCCCTTTGCTGTTTGATAGGGAGAGCACAGCAGCGTTTAGAAGCCTCCAGAATAATTTACAATCCAAACAAAGAAGGTGGGGGAGGAAAGAGACCAATTAGTTTGCCCCAAATGATGCAATAATGCAGAGGGAGAGGCAGTGAATAAATGCCAATCTCTGCCTTCACCCCCTTGACTGCTGTCTGCTCTGGAAGTCACTTTAAGACACGCATAAAGATCAATCAAAGCCTCCCTGGGTATGAAGAGGGCCCCAAGAAGAGCTGGTGCTCCTCTGGCAGAGCTGCCAGGCTCCGCAGCTCAGCTCAAGGCACAGTGGCACTTTCATCTCCCTTTCTGCTCATGCCATCTGCTCTCTCTCTCTGTATTTTGTATTTATTTTTGATTTTGTAGCACAGGCTGCAGCTTTAT
The DNA here is from genome assembly GCA_013397915.1 of Daphoenositta chrysoptera. Classification (NCBI taxonomy): domain Eukaryota; kingdom Metazoa; phylum Chordata; class Aves; order Passeriformes; genus Daphoenositta; species Daphoenositta chrysoptera. The sequence continues at coordinate 43,284 of VZRO01006216.1, forward strand.
TCTGTAAAACTGCTCAACTGTGACCTTTCCCTAAATACACAGGAAGGAAGTTTGTAAACCAGCTCGAGAACGGCGCCGAAATCATCCAGATTAGGATAATTAGACAAGCAAAGATCAATACTAATCCACTCTAAAGCCACTAATTCTCAATCCTTCTGATATTCAAGCATCCACATCCAGCAGTATTTCATTTCACAGGGGGCAGCATTGCTCTGTGCTGCCTTTTACCCTAAAGATACCCCGTGTCACTGGGAAATGAGGTCCTGTGACACCTGCCAGTTCCAGCTTGCATCACTGCCAACAAACCAAACACAAAGCACAGTTTGCAGAGTGTGGCAATCCCTGAAAACCTCAGGAATCAACACTAGTCCTGCTCCCGAATATTTGAGAGTCTCAGAGCTGAATCAGAAAGTTCTGGGGTTGTTTTCATTTCATTTTTGACATTGAAGAAAATAAATAACTGCTTGTGCTGTCCCTAAAAGGTTTTAAGAACTTCTTAAAACAGTGTGCAAAGCATTTCCCAGGAAGGGAGCTGTGCTCTGGAAAGGGAAACCAGGCTGTCCAGATAATCCTGAAGAGTTCACAGGGACACAAAGATAACCTGGGTTATTCAGGTGTCATCAAAGGGCATCATGGGCTATGAGTCACTTTTTACTGTGAGAGTTCTTCACTGTAGTGAAATAACATTCCCAGCTCCTGGGATAAAACTGGAGCTCAACGCAGCCTCAGGAATCCCAGAATCCCAGAATGGTTTGGGTTGGAAGGGACCCTAAATCCCACCCAGTGCCACCCCTGCCATGGCAGGGACACCTCCCACTGTCCCAGGCTGCTCCCAGCCCCAATGTCCAGCCTGGCCTTGGGCACTGCCAGGGATCCAGGGGCAGCCACAGCTGCTCTGGGCACCCTGTGCCAGGGCCTGCCCGCCCTCCCAGGGAACAATTCCTTCCCAAATTCCTCACACAAATGATGCAGAGGATCAAAAAACGCCTCACACAAATGGTGTAGAGGGTCAAAACACACTCCAGGAAACACAGCTGAGAACCCTGGTGATCCCAGTCCCAATTCCAAGGCGTGACATTTGTTTTTCCTAATGACTGATATTTTCAACAGCTTCTGAGGGGGAAAATTTTCAAGCAAACCTTCCCTCACCATCAGTGTCAGCCCAGATCTTTCCAACTGGAGACCACCTGCTCAGAGAGTAAAAGTCCACCATAACAAAGCATTTCTGTAGCTCTGTTTCAGAGTAGCATTCAAACTGGACCTGATTTAGACTTTAAAAATACCGTTTTTAGGGTGAAAGAATGAACTCTCTACCTGTATTCGTCCTGTGTGAAGCGTGGGATGACTGAGGGCTGCAGCACCGCGATTTCCACCGTGGTGGTGTTGAACTTCACGGGGTCCCCATCGTCGTAGGCAATGACCACCAGCTACAAACAACACAGAAAATCAGCCTCTGACTACACAAAAGAACATTTTTCATCCTGACTTCCAGCAGTTCTGGTATTTGCAGGCTCAAAACAATCAGATGTGATTTTCTTTCGCTGCAAGTTGCACGTTGTGTAAGAGCAAAACACGGAGGGAAAAGGTGGCAGCCATCCACAGGTTGAATCCTCTGCTGGAAAATTTACAGGAACACGGCAAACTGGAGGAATTTCTTCCTGGAAAGGGTTGCTAAATATTGGAATGGGCTGCCCAGGGAGCTTTGGAGTCCCCATCCCTGGGGATGTCCAAGAAGCAGCTGGATGTGGCACTCAGTGCTCTGGTGGGGATCTGTCACAGGTTGGACTCGATGATCCTGGAGGGCTTTTCCAACCTCAGTAATTCTGGGATTCTATAACTCCCAATGAAACCAACAGGAAAAGCCCTGGGTGAGAATTATCTGCTGCTGACATTAATACCTATCACCAAGGGCTCATGTCAAAACAAAAAATTAACATTCCTTCCCATCCCCCTCCAAAAAGTCCTCTGTAGAAAAGAGATGCTCTCAGCTCAAACATGGAAAAGACCAAATGACCTCCTGTTATAATGAGGCCTGTTATAAATATTTTGGTTTTTAAAAACCTTTTCTTATGCCTATTTGTTGATTTAATCCGTGATTTTGTGCTGGCACAAGCAGGTTCATTTGTTTTTAGCTTTCACATGAAATCTGCTTGCAAAAGGACGTGACTCCAGACCACTGAAGAAGGAGAAATGGGCAAATTTCCAGTTTTCTCCCTAATTTTTTATTTCTTGAGGTCGCTACGTGAGGCAGGTCTGCACATCATTCTAGCAGAGCATTTTCAACTAATTTCTGCCAGTCCAAGTTATTCCACAATAACCTTTTTTTTCCAGCCAATATATCAGGGAAGTCACCAGTGCAAGATATAATTGCAGGAATTATCTGGATGCTAAATGGTGACTGGAAAAATTACCAGAGAATTCAGCAGCAGAGACAAGCCCAATGATCTAGCAGCAAACACCGACTCCAAGTGCTCCCATCACTGATTTCTGGAGTCTTTTCTGCGCTTTTTTCCTAAGAATCTGTATTTTCTGGGAAGTTATTCCTTGCTGAATGTCCCATTTACTGCCCTAATATGAAGCAATGTGGGACAGATCCCTGTTTTGGAAAACAGCCCCACAAAATGAGTACTAAAAAGTAAAAACAGCAAGTGCAGCAACAGAAAGGTTCCACTCTGGTGATGTTAACCAAGAGAAAATCCTCTCCCCCCCCTGGGTTTTATTATATTAATTAGAAACTTAAAAGGACTTAAATTAGCACTGTCCTAAAGCAGGGACTGCTCCAGCTAAAACAGCCCTTGGTGAGACTCTCAGGAGTGGAAAACTGTGGACAGATTTATTCCTCATAATGGAAAGTGTGCAAATAAACCTCTCTTCAACCCTCATTTCAGAAATAAATAACTGAAAGAAGAAAAAGCCTCACCTTAATGACTTTAAGGAAGTTTCCAAATAGGGAAATTACATCAAAACCAAGTTACTATGGATATTATTTTTTTTCCTTACTGCCCCACTTCTATTTTCATTTTTAACTCCCCCCTCCCTTCATGGATCTTTAAGGGCAGATGTTCTACTGATTTAGATTTAAATCATACCTTAAGCCACACTAATTCACTCCAGACCCTTTGGGACCAGTGACAACAAAACGGGAATTTAGGTTTCCTTAAAATCAATATTTTTACATTAAAACACTTGTGAACAGGAACTCCTGAACCACCCAGCTGTGCAGTAATTTTATTTACAAGACATCCTGCTCTTCTTACAAAGTTCTCCCAAAATTCTCCCTAAAAGCTCTGCTGAAAGTGAACTTGGGAGAAATGAGGGTTCCCCAAGCTGCCTCCCTGTTCTCCCCACCCTCCCAACAGGTGCAACCACATCCATCCAAGACATTCCTGAAATCACAATGGCACAAAACACACGCCAGGAAAAAAAAGAGGAAAATAAACAAACAAACAAAATTGAAATTTTACACAGAAATCCAATGCAAGGTTGGATTTGATCTTGGAGATCTTTTCCAACCTTAACGACTCTGGGACCTTTCTGTGCAACACAAAGGACAAAGGAGAAGCGTGGAGGAGAATCCCAGCTGGTGCAGGGAACATCTGCTGGCCCTGCAGCTGGGTTTGTACCTTGAACACGGTGCTGGGCTCCTCGTTGAGGTTCACTCGGGTGACGACGCGCCCGGAGTTCTCCTCCACGTCAAAAATGCTGGCGCTGTAGGGAAACTGGACAACATCCACCTTGTAGCGGACCAGGCTGGCCGGGGTGCCCTGGGATGCAAAACCGAGGCAAAGGGGTTAATTCTGGGTTTTTACACACCCCCCGAAGGATGAAAATGGGACATTGGTAAGGCCATCACAAGCAAAACTTGCTGTTTGTCTTCCTCGTAACTGAGCGCTGCCCTTCAATCCCCCCAAAATACCTCCCAGGACACCTGAGAGGTCCAGGAAGAAAAATCATGGGAGGTTTGAAAAGAAAAGGGCTGAACCCCCATCTACTTAAACACAGAAGTGTTTTATAAATACTGAAATTTTTAAACAGAAGATGGGCATGGTTTAATCCTGGTTAAAATACCTTTCAAAAATATTTTGACTTGGTATAAAACTCATATAAAGTTTCAGAAACTTATCAGTGGTAAAAGAAAATGCTGTTTTGCAGATGGATTTGAAGCAGCTCCGTAAGGAACCCTCCCCATGGTTCAGACCTTGCTGTGGTGACACGGACCAAGCCCAAACAGCCACTTCTCTCAGCTATTTGTAGGATGTCTCATCTGCCTCTAAATCCAGGCTGGGGGGTCTAGGATAGATTCCCTCTGATCCTCTTTGCACACCAATGTCTGAATAACGATTTTCCAGCACGCCAGAGTCTGGATATGCAGAGATTTGGGACGTTTTACAACATTCCAACTAAATGATTTGCTAAATATATTTGGGAGTAGATTCAGAGAAACATTTCTGTCCTAGTGACAGCATGATTTCATTGTCTGAAAGCCTCTGAGCCTCGAGCTTAGATTAGGCTTTGACCTTTACATTGTGTTTAAACAGCCAGAACATCATTAATGGTGAATTGCTGATTTTCACCTGTGTTCAATAATGTGCTTTGTTGGGATTGGGAATATATTCCATGTCCCATGCCAGCCACGAATTACATGGGTAATTCCTTTTGTAAACAGCGATGGAAATGGCTACAAAAGTGGTTTGAGCTCACTAAATCCTATTTTTTAAACGTTTTGCTGATCCAACAGAAGTCATTTGAGCATTGCCTCTCCGAGGTCTCCAAGGAATCCCAGCCCAGGCAGGGTTTATGAGGCCATCAGCAGCTTTAATCATCCCAACTGGGCCTGCCAGGCCTGTTCTAGTGGTTAGCAAATTAACAAATGATTGTGTTCATAGCTAAAAGCACTTCACACGTGCTAAAGATGGCAAATCTTGGAAAAAGGGAGAAATTTCTGGGATCACAGCATAGCAGAGTTCATTATCAACTTTTCCCCTGGCATTCCCTGCTTCAGTCATTTTTCTTCAAGGTTATAATTAAGAGAAAATTACCTGCTGAAATCCAGCCTATTTTGGCTTCAGTAATGGTCTTAAACTTGCTTGGAAGACTAAGAGCCCTCATCATCATTAAAGCTGCTCACACCAGGTAATTTGGGACTAAATAAACAAAAACCTCATCAGGTTATTGTTTTTCCTGATGTGATTATCAAGTACGCTTTGCTCCTGTCACTTCAGAAAAATAACAAAACCGGGATTTATTTTTTATTTATGGTATTTTGGCACTGATGTAATTAGAAAAAGCTCCAGAGAGATTTCCCAGGGAAATCTCTTTAGGAGCAAGTTTTAATTATCTGAAATATTAATCATCTTTCGCCTCTGTTCTAAATTAATTTAGATGCATTATTATGTCTGCAGCAAAACTCGAATCTAGCTGATAATATTCCCAAATAAACCACAGAGCAAGGATTGTGCTTGGCAGGAACCACATTCATTCTCTCCAACCAAAGTTTCCCTGAGATTCAGGACTAACATGAAACTTCAAAAAAAAGCTCATCCAGCTCCAATTATTTCTTCCATGCCTGTGTGATTCCATAAGATTCCATCTGCTCCGGGGAAAGGCCATTTAATTGTGACACGGGTGCAGCTACAAACATGTCCCCAGTATGGGTGAGGCTGCCCCTGGAAAAGAGGCCTTGGATGAGGCACACGTGCACTGTCCAGGTAACTCCCAGCAGGAAAATTGTACCGGAATAAAGCCAGGAAGAACGGGGAGAAGGGAAACACCACAATTGTTGGGGTTTTCAGGTGCATTTCTGCAAGCAGCTCCGGAGGAAGCCAGAAATTGTTACTTCCCCTCTCCAGGAGAGGAAGGCTGGGGCACCTCTGCTGGGAAGACGGGATGGGACAACTGGGATTGTCCAGCCTGGAGAGGAGAAGGCTCCAGGGAGAGCTCAGAGCCCCTGGCAGGGCCTAAAGGGGCTCCAGGAGAGCTGGAGAGGGACTGGGGACAAGGGATGGAGGGACAGGACACAGGGAATGGCTTCCACTGCCGGAGAGCAGGGATGGGTGGGATATTGGGAAGGAATTGTTCCCTGGGAGGGTGGGCAGGCCCTGGCACAGGGTGCCCAGAGCAGCTGTGGCTGCCCCTGGATCCCTGGAAGTGCCCAAGGCCAGGCTGGACATTGGGGCCCACCAGTGCTCCTGGTCACAACATCCAACAGCCTAAACCTAAACCCTAAATCCTCCAAGGGACTAAAAAACGCCAAAACCAGAGAAGTCCTCAAGCTGGACACCACCTCTGGAAAGGAAGCTCAAGCTGATGTGTGAGGGAAAACTTCCAACTCAAAAGATTGTTCACATGGACAAAGTGCTCGGCTGCCTTAACAATTCCAGTTGCAATGTGCTTAAAATAAAGAGTTTTTATTCTTAAAAGGTTTACCAGTTACTTAGAAAGAACTGCAGCTGTTCCCAAGCTTGTCCTTGGCAGCCATGGCTGGACTTTATCCCCATCATTCCCTCTGGCCTGGCTTTGCTGCTTTTTGCTTAATATTTCCTGCTTGTACCTGGAATTAGGTAGAAGCTCCTCTGTGAAAGGCAGGGTGAGCAGCTTTAGGATGAACCAAGAAATTTGAAAAATTATTTATGTATTTATAGAAAATGTTACTACTTTAAAAATGTAGAAAAATAGACTGTGGTTTGTTCCAAACCAGATTTACCAGATTTCATGAAAACAAAATTTTCAGGCAAAACTACCCAGATTTCAATGGCCAGAAGGGTGTTTCAAGTTTCTAACACATGCAAAAGAAGCTACTAAAACATAATTTACATTCCCAGTCACTGCAAATAAAAAGGGAATTAAAACTAGACAAGAAAGGAGCAACTGGTAAGAATTTAAAGTGACATTTACTCAAAACAACCCTGCAAATCTTGGTGTGGCCTTTAGAGAAAAGCTCTGGGTTTTATGTTATAATTGACATTTCACCAAGGACCTGAAGAATAACTACCAGAGGTCTCTGATGCCTTCAGGCCAAGAGGTTTTGACCCCTTTGAAATCCACAGGTCAAAATAAAAACATAGCAAAGTATCTCCAAGGAAGTGCTTGACTCCTCTGGCACAAATTATTTCTGTTTTAACTGAGCAACTCTTCATAATAATCAGAAATCTGTGGGGTTTTTGCAGCAAATCCCATCCTCTTATCAACAGTTGCATTCTAATGATGGTTTAGGGTTTTAGGCACCAGTTAAATTAAGAAAATCACACATTTTCACCCTCAGATTTGTTCATATGGATACACATTCCTATGTGGAAGACACACTGAGTTGTAAATAACTCAATGTGTGAAGGTTCGATGGGAGGAGATTTTGTAAATAAAACCAAGAGAAGCTTTCATCTCCATTTCCAATAAATGAAGCCTGGTTGGATTAATTTAAGAGTAAAAACTTGTTCTCGTCCCTTCTGACTGTTTCTGAGAGCACATCATGGAACTTCCACACCTCTATGCTATAAATTCCTAAATAATTTAGGAAATACAAACAGAAAACGATGTCCCAGGTGTCTTTCACCCTCTCATGTTTCACCTAAATCAATATTTGTTTGTTGAAATGCAGAGCCCACCTCCACTGACACCATTCCCACCTCCTCCTTCCCCCAGACCTGCCCTTCTGCTCCTGGAAAAAAATCAAATTTGCCTTATCTGCAGAGAAATCCCACACAGGTGCTGGGCCTTTCCATCTGGATCCTCCCAGCATCCATATTCATTTGACAACGCTGGGATTTGCTGGAAACAATGGTTGTCTCTGAGGAGCTGATTAGGTCTGAAAAGCTTTTATTACAGATGATGGAAAAACCTGGCTGGGCTTTTATTCCAGAGATGGGAATTACATACATTACTTGTAAAATTACAGCAGGAAAAATTAAGCTCAGAGACTTCAAATTAGTTGGGTTCTTACAAACAGGCATATTTTAAAGCTACAATTATTTTTTTAATAGATGCACATTTCTTTCCCCAACCTGATCAAATAAATGTATTAGTACCCTGCAAATAAGATTCCAACAGGTTAAAAACCCCCAAGCCACACAAGTAAAATATTGATGGGAACTAAGAATGTTCCATCCCTTAAGGCAAGTTTAGAGCAAGTCCCCTTGCTGAGCAGAGAAAAGGTTGTGTGCTTTTAAACCCAATTTCCAGTGAATTCATATCAAATACGTTGCGACACCGTTTAATGTCAAAGCCAGCTTCAAATAAATAGGAATTTTCCAGTAGCACAGGCTGGCTCAAGCAGAAAAAGAAACAAAGCCATTTATGCCTGCTAGTTTTTACTTTTAAAATAAAAAAGGATGAGGGACAAAACTACCAGCCATTATTTTAAAATAAAAAACCCCTTTCAAAACCTCCTTTAAAAGCTTTTCTCCATAGCTGGCTGACTTTTATGGCCCTTGCATTTATTAGAGGCTTCAGGGTAACTTCATTTTAAAATCCTCATCAAAATCAACAAGTGTTCATGTGATAGCGACAAAAATGTTACAAAATGTCCAACAGGGTTTGGGGTTGTTAAATGATAAATGAAATAACTTTGTACTGGAAATGCTGATTGCACAGGACTAAGGATTCTAAATGTAATTCATCAGAACTATTTTGTTTCCCCTCAGTGATATCTCAGTCTTCAAAATTTAGACACAGAGATTATAAAATGGAGCTTTTATCAGAATGTGCAGAGAGAGAGCCCAAAATATCTCATTGTAAGGTAACAACATTTATTTAATGTTAAATAAATGCTGCCCAAACCCCAATAACACCACATTAGCTAAGCTACACCTGATTTGTGTCCAAGCACTTCCAATCAGCTTTTAATGTGCATGGCACGTTTCCCCTGAACTCCTCTCCCCGAGGATTATTCTCCTTCTTGTGCCAAACACTGGCAATTAAAAATTAAACCTGGCTGGCAGAACAGCTCTGGCTTTTCCTGTCCTCAGAGGATCATCTGGTCACCAATGTTCGTCAAGCTCTGATGACAAAAATTGACATCAAACTTCAGAACAGGGAAGGAGTCAGAAGTGTGTGCCCAGTTCTGTCGCTCGAGAGCTTCACCAGGGAGCAGCAACAAAACACAGGGACAAAAATAAACTTAATCCCCAAACCAAGTGCCCTGGGTTCAAACACTGCCCGTGGAACGCGCAGCTGGTGGCTCTGCAGTGCCACATGAATCTGGGATGGCTCAGTGGCCCGTCCTGCACTTTGGCCACAGCCAGCCCTGCAGTGCCACGGGCTGGGACAGGGTGGCTGGGCAGTGGCCAGGCAGAAAGGGACCGGGGGCTGCTCAGCAGCAGCTGGGCACGAGCCAGGGCCTGCCCAGGTGGCCCCGAAGGCCGATGGCCCTGGCCCGGAGCAGGAGCGGGTGGCCACAGGAGCGGGGCAGCCTCTCCTGCCCTGCCCTCGGCCCTGCTCAGGCCACACCTCGAGGGCCGTGTCCAGCTCTGGCCTCGGGTCAGGACGGACGTGGGGACACTCGGACGCGGCCGGAGGAGGCCGAAGGGGCTGGAGCAGGCCTGGAGCACAAACCCTGTGAGGAAGGGCTGAGGGAGCTGGGGCTGCCCAGCCCGGAGAAAAGGAGACTCAGAGGGGACCTCCTCGCTCCCTGCAGCTCCCTGAAAGGAGCCTGGAGCCGGCTGGGGCCGGGCTCTTCTCCCAGGAAACACTGACAGAACCAGAGCACACAGCCTCCAGCTGTGCCAAGGGAAATTTAGGCTGGATGTTAGGAAGGAGTTTTTTACTGACAGAGTGATAAAGTTCTGGAATGGTCTGGCCGGGGAGGTGGTGGAGTCACCATCCCTGGATGTGTTCAAAAAAAGATTGGATGTGGCACTGAGTGCCATGGTTTAGCTGAGGTGGGGTTGGGGCATGGGTTGGACTCGGTGATCTTGGAGGTCTCTTCCAGCCCAGTGATTCTGTGATTCTGTGATTTTGTGATTCTGTGTGAAGTGCAGCCTCTGCCCTGAACAGCAAAGGCCAGGCTGACATGAAACAAATGCAGGAGCTACTCCCCTGTGAAGTTCCTCACAGACTGAGTTGATGAGAGAGCGGGGCCACTTTGGAGGTTCCAGTTCCCACCCTTCTGGATGTGAATCATGAACAGGAGCTTTTTCCTTACCGGGGGATCCTGATCCTCAGCTGAGACCGTGGTGATAAGGGTGCCCTTGACTGCATTAGGAGCAACCATTCCCCTGTAGAGCTTCTGGCTGAACACCGGCGAGTAATCGTTCATGTCCTGCAAAAAACAGAATCCAGAGTTTAGTCCTGGGGTTCCAACACCATTCCAGATGCATTCACAAATGTTTTTGTTGAGTCTCTCCCTCCCTCCATAGGGATTGCCATTCCCAGGTGCTCCTTATTGCAATCCCCCTGCACAAAATAAAGGGGGAAGGTGCCAAAGATTCACAAGAAAGTGGACAGGGGACTGCTCAGCTGAAGGGAATTCTGCAGGAAAACACGGCCCCACCAGAGAAGAGAGCAGAGAATTCCACACCACCTGCTCCTGTGACAGCAGGCTCGGCTCATTTTCCAAAAGGAATGAGCTGCTCTGGCTTGATGGTGATTGTTACCTCTAATATCCAATAAATTAAGGGGAAATAAAATATCCTTTGTAGGATAAAAGGGCATTTGCACAAATTCTTGTGCCTGAGATAGGCAAAGGTACATATGTATTTATATGTATATACACCTAAATATATCTCAAATATTTTGCAGGGTCATCCAGAATTGCTTCCGTTTGTGTGGAGACTAAAAATAAACTCTGGCTTTTCCTCTTTATTTTTCCTCTTATGAAATGAGATTTCTACCAAAACAATTTTTCCAATTCAAGTTTATTCTTCTCTAGAAAGTCTTTAGGTTTGTGTAACATTCAAATAAGATGAGTCTGTGACTCATTTAATGCTGTGTGTTATTAACTGGGAGATGTCCCTTGGTCCAGGGGAAGGTGGCCCTGCCCATGGCAGGGGTGGGAGGGGATGGGCTTTAATGTCCCTTCCAACACCAACAATTCCACGGTTCTGTGGGCATCTGTAGGCAGAGATTCGAATCCAAGGAGTGTTTTTCCCAGAGCAGTGAAGGAGGAGGAAGAGGGGATTTAACCTCCAGGTATTAAATATTTACATTCTTAACTTAGTGGGGCACAAGCATGAAAGGTCCCTTGGCGTCCCCATAAACCAAAACCCCATGAACGTCGCTGTGTACAGGGACATTCCCAAGGCCATTTTCCACCAGGAATGCTGCACTGCAGGGATTTTCCTCCTGCTCTAGCTGTGTTTGGCCTGTCCCCACCTGGCTGGGAGCACCTGGGTCAGTATCAGTGCATTACAGCGAGTGACTGCCTTAATGAGTTTTAAATTACATATTGATTTCCTCCTTAATGCCTTCCCTCCCCTCCCGCTTTGTTTCTGCTCTTTGGCATTCCCACGTGACAGTCTCACTTCCCAACATTTTTGTTCAGCACTTTCATACTCCTTGTGGACAGGGCAGTGCTTGTTTCCTACCAATCTTTTTCCTAAAAAACAACCCTGTGGAAGTCTCGGGAATGAGCTGTGTCCTGCTCAGAGAATAAGGAATGTGCTGGGGAAGTGGGATCTTGCACATGCCAAGGGTGACAGCTGAGTTAATGAGCTGGCATCAAGAAATCTCTTCCTATGTCTTAATTTGCTTTTGAAGGTGCAAATGTGGATTCTCAAGAACACTAAAATGAAACCATCTCTCCAAATTGTGCTTTCTTTGTGTTTGATCCTTGATTTTTGCACAAGGGAGGGATGTCAGGATCCTGTAGTGCTTTTGTGCTGCCCCATGGGACCAAGGAAGAACAAAACCAACAAGAACTGGTAGATAAAGAGCATCTGTGGTAGGGAGACAGTTTTGGGGGTGTTATGCTTATGTTTTGGTCTCTTTTGTAAATAAATCTGCATAAAAATAGAGGAAATCTGCAGCAAGATAAGCAGGGACAAAAGGCTGCTTTGTAGTTATCTATAAATATGTGACTGTTATTAGCTTATGTCAAAATAGGCAGCCCAGGTATTTGAAAGTGAGAAATATGGAGAGTCCATTACCCAGATTTCCCATTTCCATATTTTGGAGCATGTTTGATCGTTAACAGGAGCCTGGATTTGAGTTAATGGCAGCCTGGATTTATGTGGCTGGAGCAGTGAACTGGGGAAGGTTTTAAGATGCTGCAGTTTGGCCCCACTTGTGGGATTATGCCTCAGATTTAAAAGGTGATTTCATGACTTCTTACAGCCACTCTGGGGGAGGTTTACTGCCCCATTCCTGAACCTGTGCTTGGGGATTGCACTCGTGTGCTGCATCCACTTCTGTGCAAGGTTTAGAGGTGTTTTAAGAAGCCATCAGATGTAATCTTCAATTATTAACCCGTTTACAAGCAAAACATGTCTGGGGCTTTGGTCTCTGCTCAGAACAAAGCTCGGGCCTTGCTCCAAATATTTGTCATCCAAAGTCTCTCTGTGCTGAAAACCTGAAAACTCCATCTCTGCATCTGCCCAGCATTAAGTTCTCTTTGATAGCAACGACTGGATTGAGGACCTTGGAGAGAGATTATTTACAAGGGCCTGGAGGGACAGGACAGTGGGGAATGGGTTCAGAATGACAGAGGGCAGGGCTGGACGGGATTTTGGGAAGGAATTGTTCCCTGGGAGGGTGGGCAGGCCCTGGCACAGGGTGCCCAGAGCAGCTGTGGCTGCCCCTGGATCCCTGGCAGTGCCCAAGGCCAGGCTGGACATTGGGGCTGGGAGCAGCCTGGGACAGTGGGAGGTGTCCCTGCCCTGGCACTGGATGGATTTAAGGTCTCTTCCAACCCAAACCATTCCATGACTCTGATCCTGTGACTGTGGGGGCACAGTTTTTGGGGCTGGGACGGAGCAGATCACACCCAGGACCTCTTGAGCTGTTCCCAGAACATACAATGAGCTTTCTCCCTCTGCTCCAACAAAACCAGCTCCAGGCTGTATTCCATCCTCAGGGCTTCGTGCCCAAAAATCAGCAGTTTCTTTTTGTGGCTGTGCTGGTACCAAGGTTTCTACTCAACTCTGTCTAAGTGGAAATCAATATTCCCTCGCTATGAAACCCAAGTCTGAGCTATAAATGCATATCAGGCCTTTACAGCCCCTTTGCAGGCTGCTGCCTTTTATGACAAGTGCAATAAATAGGAAAAAAAATGTATTTTTAAAGTGATTTCTTCTACTCCTGTTGAATGCCCAATCCCACAAAGGGAGAGAGGGAAGAGGTTTCCTTCAGAGCACAGCATGGAAATTCCCCAAACTTCCCACTCTTCTCCCACAGCTCCAGTTCTGGATCTGTAATTTTCTGCTGTCATTTTGTTTTGAACATCTGCCACCTCAGTCTATCTGCACATTCCCAGAGCTGGTGGCTCTGGGAATGCTGCCTCCAAGTGTTTAATAATTCCCTGCTGTTTGGAGACTTCCAGGAGCTCATTTACCTTCCTGTAATTATGAAACTCCTTTCTAGGGAAAGCAAAGGTGTGGTTTGGTACCACTGTACTTGAAAATTCTGATTCCTCTGGTACATTCTTTAACCTCAGAAAGCGCTCACTCAACACCTGATTCCAAAAACAAAACTCCAAGATATTTTATGACTAAAAACCAGAATGGAAACTCCAGAAGGCTACAAGATATCACGGCAGGATAAGGACATCCATAAGGACATCCCTTATGAATAGCCCTTAAAAACCAGGATCCCATTTTAGTCCTGCCCTAAGGATTCCATATGTATTTTATACATGATAATCTAAAAAATACATTTTAAAGTACTTCAGAAACAACATCCCTGAATGTGAAGTGACAGAGACAGAGTGGAAACAACTGAGGATTTGGGCTGTGACTTCAGAGAAGTTTTTGCTCACAGGGGGAGTTTATTTTTCTGTGTAAAAATCAAAGTGTTATTCAACTCTAATTCCTTCATGGGAAGATGATCTTTGCCCCTTCCCTTAAACGTCTCCCATGCCATGAGGCCCTGGCATAGGTTGCCCAGAGAAGATGGAGATGTTCCCTCCTGGAAGCATGCAAGGCCAGCTTGGATGGAGCCTGGAGCAGCCTGGGATAGTGGAAGGTGACCCTGCCCATGGCAGGGGGTGGAATGAGATAAGATTTTAGGTTTCTTCCAGCCCAAACCAGCCTGGGATGCCATGAAATACCTGATTTCACCAGATACTGGAGTATCAAGAACTTCCAGTCCCCTCCCATCCTTATGTATTCTCTTGGCCTCTCATAATTAACACACCTTAACATCACCAAGTTCAAACCCCTTGTGATGATTCTGTCATGATAATATGGCCAAAAGTATGAAGTGGCCCCTTGAATTTTGTCTGTGAGTGGGTGCAGAGCAGCTTTGTCTGCAGCTGCTCAGAACAGGGTCTTGCTCATGGCCACAACTGCATCTCTTTCCCCTTTAGTGCTCAGCAGGCCCTAAAGCAGCTCATCCTATAAATGAAGGGATAATATTCACGATGGAACAGACAAGGCAATAAATGACTGGCAGATGATTGAACTGATCAGTTGAGATGGAAGGAAAGAAATAAATCTGTTTACCAGCACTGTAGCCCATCCCCAGGCCTGTTATTCCATTAATGCTACCAGAAATGAGAAATATTTTGGAGGCAATCCAGCTGATTTTTTTTAACCTTCCTGCAAGTTTTGTGATGCTGCTCTGCTCTTTAAATGGGAAAAAGATGTTCCTTGTGTGGCTCTTCCTGCTGCCCCCAGGGTCCCCTTGGCCTCCTTGGCCCCAGGACCCTCTGCTGGCTCAGGGACAGCTCGGTGTCCCCCAGGACCCTCTGCTGGCTCAGGGACAGCTCGGTGTCCCCCAGCACCCTCTGCTGGCTCAGGGACAGCTCGGTGTCCCCCAGCACCTTGGGGACATCCCCAGTGACAGCCTCCAGCCACACCCTGTGCCACTGGTCATGAGCCCTGGGATCAGCCAGTTCTCAATCACCTCACTGCCCCCTCATCCTCATTTCTTGGCATTATTAGAACTAAAACCCTCTGGTTTTATTTATTCTTGTTGCTCTCTCACTTGGAATCCTTCACCTGAGACAATGGCTTCGTTCCATGACACAATGTCCTTGAAAAACTCCAAAGAAAACCAATCCCCCAACACAGAAAGAGGAGAAAAAGCACTTCTACAAACAAGAAAGAGACAAAATAATACAAAAGTAATGCTGGTAATAAGAGGAGGAGGACACAGCATAAAATCTGCAGAGGCCTTACAGGCCCCATGATACAGAAATTCTCATATTTGTGTTTAGGAACGCATTACTCACTTAAGAGCAACTGTTCCTGTTAACAAACCCTATTACCACAGTATTGCTTCCAAATGCTAAATCCTAATAATTTGAACTGCAAGGATTTTGCTTTTCCCAGTACTGGGAGTCATCTGGATTGCGAGGGGATGTGTGTGGGTACAGCAAGAGGCAAAACAAACTCAGCCCTCCCTGACACCCTGGGGCTTCTTGCAGCTTCAGGGGAAAAGTTATGAAAGCAGTCAAAGGAATCTGAAAACGAGGAAAAGAGAAAAATCTTGGTCTGTTTGAGGTGGTAGGAAGAAATCAGCACCACTTAGACAATTCCTCCTTGGAAATACTTGAATGGATGCAACAATTATTATTCTATGACTCCCTGAGAGGAGCTGGAGTCAGGTGGGGATCGAGTTCTTCTCCCAGGGAACAACAACAGGACAGAAGGAAACAACCTCAAGCTGTGCCTGGGGAGGTTCAGGTCGGATATTAGAGAAAGATTTCTTCACCCAAAGGGTGGCCAGGCATTGTAAGGGCTGCCCAGGGCAGAGGTGGGGTCACAATCCCTGGGAGCGCTCAGAAAATGGTGGATGTGGCACTTGGGGACACACAGAGTTTAGTGGTGCAGGGTTAATGGCTCTGCTCAGTGGTCTCAGAGGTCATTTCCAGTGAAATGATTCTGTGAATTCATTGACTCACCTTTGGCTTCCTCTGCCAAAGGAGTCCTGGGACATCCTGACAGGGCAGGGAGCCCTTTGGCTGCAGCAGAGGCCAGGGCTGTGTCTCACACCGACCCGAGGGTACGGATGAAGTTACTCCTCCTGCAGTGAGTGCCCCCTCTGCAGTCTGTGCCTCCACCCAGCTCTGGGCAGGTTAATACAAACTATTTGTAACTTCTCATGCCAAGGGCTGAGAGTGCAAAGAACAGCCCAGTGAGCATCCCCCTCCTGCAGCCGCAGGGAGCAGGGGGGCTCTGGGTGTGCTCTTTCCTTGGATATCGCACCAGTGATGGACGACACCATCAGACATCCATAGCTGCTTAACAGAATTCCATTACCCAGGAAAAATTACAGTGCTCGGGGTGAAGAGCTGGGCTGGGACAAATGACAAATGTGACGGAGCAGCGGGAGCCCGGGAGGACTGGAGGCCTCAGTAATAACACAAATAAAGTCCTGAGGGTTGGAGGGGCTGGGTCTGTGCTGGTGGCACGAGCTTGGCCCCACCGCCGCCTCTGCTTCCCTCCGCTTCAATTTTGTGTTCTTGAAGACTGCACAGCTGTTCTGTTGGGGAATGTGGTGTACCTCCAGTTGGTTTAGTTCCTCTCTGGGCTCCCAGACCCTGTATTAAAGTAATTACTCAAAGCCCGGCCTCTGAGTAAAGTGAAAACAAGCAACTACTCAGAGGAAACACATCCAGCTCCTGCAGCAGGAGCAGAAGATGCTGAGCGGGAGGGAAAGGGTGGCCTGTTCTTGTTCTCACTCGGTTTCAAGTCTCTGCACCCTTCTCCTGCTGCTCTGACTCTGGGATCAGCTTCCTGAGGTGTCTGGTGGATGCTTCCCATCCCAAACAGGGACAGCACAAGGTTCTGCTTTTAACCTCTGCCCTCTCTCTCCATCCCTGTGAATTTTGTACCTGGGAATTTCATCTTTAAGGTCAAATTAAACCATCCAGACACCTCTTATGACCAATGTTCAAAATATCTGCCACCTGACATAAAACCCTCTAATGACATCGGTCCAACAAATTTAGATATTACATCTATTTTTTCCACAAATCCTCTTCCATTCTTCCAATTGCCACTCCAAATTCCCCTGTCCTACCTCTCACTCTAGGCTGGAACCCAAGCACCATCTTCTTCTCAGCACATAAACAATATTTAATTATGTCCCCTAGTTTGTTGCAAAACTCAGCCTGCTACTGAGTATGAAAACACTCACCTTAAACTGGATTTGTTTTCTTTCTCCCTTAAAGTATTCCCTGCTTGTCCTCCCTCCCAGGCCCTGTTCTGTCCCCAGCCAAACACCTTTTACTCCAAAATTGTTACTTCTGGCTCCAGCCTGGTATTCCAGCCTCTCCAAAGCACTATCAAGCTCCCATTTTGTTGCTCATGTGTGGGAAGAGTTTCTGGGAGAGCAAGAACTGATTTTTTGATCCTATTAATGCCCTCCTTACATTCCCTATTCCCACAGCACCTCCTTTGAGAGTGCACAAGCTGCTGGTGCACTGGGGCCACCAAGTTGATCTGTATTTTTCCCTGTACCCTGTCATTAATGAATACAATCAACCACACAATCACACAGACAACAGCTGTTCTCTGAACACAATCCTACCTGAAAGCCTTTAAAAAACCCCAACAAACCCACCCAAACTATTCTTTCAAAAATTCAGTGTGCTGGGAGAAGGCTTCCTTTAGGAAAAAAACCCCAGGTTTGAGCAACTTGCTCTGTAAAAGTCCAGCAGAAGAGGCTCAGGGAATGGTGGAAAAGCTGTTTCCTGGGAATGATGTGGAACGTGCTGGGGAAAAGCACAGCTTAGTCAGGAACAGGTGACCTGCACCTCACACTGAGACATTCTGCAGACAGAGAGGCATCATAGAAGCATTCTGGCACTGTCACCAGAGCTAATAAAGGGAGACATTTACTGCCCTAAAAGAATTCTGAGCTCAGTAGAGAGTGACAAACAGAATTACCCAAAACCATGTGGCAGTTCCAGCACCTGCAGGTACAGGATAGGCTGAATCCCAAATACTTTTCACAGCCACACATTTGAACTGAACATTTGTGTGCTTTTGGTCCTTCTACAGTTTTTCTCCTCTGCTAAAATCTGAGTAATTAAAGCCTCTTCTCTCCCACAGCTCACAAAACTCGAACAACTGCTCCAAAGGACTGAATGACTGACAGAGCTGCACCTTTGGGAATGCCAGGGGTAGGACTGAGGCATCAGAGCACTCCTCTGCTCTTGGACACAGCCAGATGGAAATGGGGAAGTGCTGCTGTTCCAGCTACAAACACTTTTCATTGGTGGATCGTTCCCAAACAGACACCAGCACCCCCATGTTCCTGGGGAGGCCCCTGAAACCCTGAGGTGAGGCTGTAACTCACTGCAGTTCATGGTGCAAGACACTAAACCAGGCTGTTCCTTTGCAGATCTGATTTTCCAGCAGCAGAATCCGGAATCCAGGATGTGCTGTGCCACACCAGCACTCAATACACCCCAGTGGGTCTTGAAATCACAATTTGTGGGCTGAAATGTGATGGCGTCACTTTTGCAAACAATTCCATGAGGGGTTTGTTGCAGCCGTTCAGGGATTTTAAAGGACAAAATGTTTGCATTTGTGTCAGGTGTTCCTGGACTTAATAAAGCCAGGATTTAACTACGTAATTGCACCTGGAAAAAATTACAGCTGTTACAAAGTGTCTGTTTAAGTGGAAGAGCTGCTCACAGAATAAGGCCCATACAAGTGAGAAGCAGGAGAGCAGAGCGTCCTGGTGCTCCCTCGGGACACCTGCACAGGGATGGAATATTCTGGAATGACTGGGAGAGTGCCCCCTCTTACCATGACTCTGACGGTGACAGTGGCCAGCCCAGGAGGCATCGTGCCCTTGCTGTCGAAGGCTTCCACGAGGAAGGTGAAGGTTGCTTCTGTGTCAGAGAAGGACTCATAATCCAAGGATTTCCTCAGGGAGAGCTCTCCCGTGTGCTTGTTCAGGGTAAAATACTGCCGGGCTTCCTCGGTGCGGATCCGATAGTTCACGTCAGCGCCCAGGTCCTCGTCCTTGGCCTGCAGGGAGCAGAGGGACATCAGACAGAACCCATCCTCACCAGATATCCCCCTGAGACTTAGAGGGCAAACTGCTGCAAACAGCTCCAGCTTAGTTGTGTTGTTGGAACTGTATTCAATGTACGCAGACCCAAGGAATGAAATTCTTGGTAAAAGCCATGGGAAATGAGCACAATATTCTGGGAAAGTGGCACTGGAAGCTGAGTCTGGTCTTAGTTCTCCTCTCTGGGCACCTGCTATTGGTCACTGCCAGGGAGAGGATCACAGAATTCCAGAATGGTTTGGTTTGGAAGGGATGTTTAAGGCCAGCTTGTTTCCCCCTGCCATGGGCAGGGACACCTTCCACTGTCCCAGGCTGCTCCAAGCCCCATCCAACCTGGCCTTGGACAATGCCAGGGATCCAGGGGCAGCCACAGTTTCTCTGGGCACCCTGTGCCAGGGCTTGCCCACCCTCACAGGGAGCAATTTCTGCCCGACACCTGATTTAAATCTCTCCTCTTTCAGCTTAAAACTCTTCCCCTTGACCTATCGCTATCTGCCTGTTCAGACAGTGGCAGTGTAGGTTTTGCTGTTTCATTGGTTATTTTCATTAATTGCTATTATTTCCTAGCTAACCTTATCTTTAGGGTTTTTTTTCAGTACCTGGATAAAGGTCATGAATTTTTCAGTCTGCTCAGTGTCACAGAATCCCAGAATCACAGACTGATTTGGGTTGTAAGGGACATCAAAGCCCACATCATTCCACGCCCTGCCATGGCAGGGACACCTCCCACTGTCCCAGGCTGCTCCCAGCCCCAATGTCCAACCTGGCCTTGGACACTTCCACGGATCCAGGAGCAGCCACAGCTGCTCTGGGCAAAAAACCTTCCCCCCATGCTCCAGTTCACAACCTTTTATTGCAGTCCCACTGCCAAGTTAAATAAGAAATTGCAGAACAAACACCCGCCACCCTCACTCCCCGCTGCTTCCTTACCTCCAGCTGCAGGAAGACGGTGCCTGCTGGGAGGTTTTCTGGCACAGAGACGGTGTAGGAAGCGTTGGTGAACACGGGGCTGTTGTCGTCGATGTCCAGCACCTTGATGGCCAAGGTGAGCGTGGAGCGCCGCGGGTCCGCGGCTCCGTCCGTGGCCTCCACGATGAGCTCGTAGTAATCCCTCGCCTCCCTGTTCAGCTTCACTGCCGTGTAAATGCTGCCGTTGGAGGTGATCCGGAAAAGGTTCCTGAAGTTTGCCAGACTGTAATGGACTTGCCCATTAACCCCAGCATCTGCATCTGTAGCCTGGAGAGGCAGCAGGAAAACCATGGATTAATGCACAAATTCCAAACCTCCGAGGGAGACGCCCACAGGAGAGAAACCAGGTGAGGCAGGGAAGGATTCTGTCAAATCTGTGGTGTCCAGGAGGGCTTGTCTGGGGCAGTCTGCCTCTCTTTGAGCTCTGACTGAAGAGAAAACATCCCACAGAAACAAATGGCTCAATTCCCAGTGACAGGAGCCAGGCTAACTGGATCCTAACTGGATTCCTTGAGGAGAAAAGGCACATTTAGATGCTCGGCCTTGGACAACTTTTGACAGGACAGGAGGACATAGCCTGAAGTTGTGCCAGGGGAGGCTCAGGGTGGGCAGCAGCAGGAATTTCCCCAGGGAAAGGCTGCTCAGGCCTTGGCAGGGGCTGCCCAGGGAGCTTTGGAGTGCCCATCCCTGGAGGTGTCCCAGGAAGGGCTGGAGGTGGCACTCAGTGCTCTGGGCTGGGGATCAGGCACAGGTTGGACACAATCCTGGAAGTTTTTCCATCCTAAATGATTCTAGGATTCTATCCTATGATTCCCTGAACTTCAACAGAAGATGAACTTGATGCTTGTGAAGCCAAGCCCTCAGATAATTCTAATGCTGAAGGATCTTCAGCATTGGGTGGTGTCTGAGAGGAATTTGTATTTAACACTGATTTAGTGTTTCATTGCTGCCCAAATCCTAATGGAATACAGATTTAGATGAAGGATGGATGCAGACAGACAGAAGGGACACATCACTTAGGAAGTTTCTTTCCACTTAACACATTTGTCACACTCAGTGATATTTTCATTACTGCTTTCTGAAGAATTACTTAAATTTCTGGTTTGTTTCTCCTGTTCTTCAAACCCAAATGTTATCACACTTCATCCTTATCCTTCTCTGCTAAGAACAGGCTGATGATTGCCACCAAAAACCATTTAGATTTCTTCAGCTGGGATCTTTGTTCTCACACTCTGAACCAAGCTTCAGATTTCAGTGTCAGCCAAATAATTCTTGTTATCACATAATTATAGGGATGGACAAAATTAATAGGTTTTCATAGAGCTCTCATGTTTAAATGCTGACCTGTTATTTTGCCTCCTCTTAATTAAATTAGGGCATGATGAACAAGGTTAAGCAAATTAAACAAAGGGCACTCCGTGAGCAAGGTATTCTCATTTATTTGCCTTTATGGATGACATCTGTGAAGATCATAAGAGATTTGCATGTTTTGTTTTCAGAACAGTCACCAGGAATGCTTAATTCCAGTGATGGTGTTCATTGTAAGGCTTGGTAATGAAACCATTTGTCTTGCTGGAAATCAATTAAAAGTTAATTAAAATTACTAATAAGGAAAAAAAATCACAGTGTTTCTTCCCTGCATTATACCCATGTGCTAAGCAGGGTTTGCTACGACTTCATTCTGACTGGTCTGTGGATATCACATCCTTCTAATCCACATCTGTCAGTTGGATTTGCTTAATTTCCAATCACTTCAATTTCCTCTCTAGAAATAACTGATTCAAACAAACAGACAACAACAAAAAAAAAACCAAAAAACCCAAAACCCAAAAAACCCCACAGGAATCCCCAAGAGTAATCCGAAATACGCCTGTAATTGGAAACCATGACAAAAGATTCTCATGAGACAATGTTTTTGTATCAGGTTAGCTTCGAAGGATGTTTTGGAATATATAAACTTCTTGTTTCGGGAAGGAAATTAAAATTACTTTCAAATACATGGCAGGCTTTTCAACTGGGTCCTAAAAATTTGACTATGAATGTTGTGAACTCATTTGTGTGCATTCCTAGGCAGAAACGCCTTTGCCACATTCTGCAGGACTGATTTGATTCACAGAATCCCAGAATCCCTCAGGCTGGAAAAGACCTTCAGGATCATCCAATCCAAGCTGTGCCCGATGCCCACCTTGTCCCCAGCCCAGAGCACTGAGTGCCACCTCCAGCCCTTCCTGGGACACCTTCAGGGATGGGCCCTCCAAAGCTCCCTGGGCAGCCCCTGCCAAGGCCTGAGCACCCTTTCCATGGGGAAATTCCTGCTGCTGCCCACCCTGAGCCTCCCCTGGCCCAGCCTGAGGCCGTTTCCCCGTGTCCTGTCCCTGTTCCCTGGGAGCAGAGCCCGACCCCCCCGGCTGCCCCCTCCTGTCAGGGACTTGTGCAGAGCCACAAGGGCCCCCCTGAGCCTCCTTTTCTCCAGCCTGAGCCCCTTCCCAGCTCCCTCAGCTCTCCTGGGGCTCCAGCCCCTTCCCAGCCCCGTTCCCTGCCCTGGACACGCTCCAGCCCCTCCAGGGCTCTCTGGCCGGGAGGGCCCAGAGCTGGGCACGGCCCTCGAGGTCCCTCAGCAGGGCCAGCCCGGGGCCGGGCCCTGCCCTGGGCCTGTGCCCACCCCACGGCTGGCACAGCCCAGGGGCCATCGGCCTCCTGCCCCCCGGGCACCCCTGGGCTCCCGCCCGGCCGCTGGCACAGCACCCCCAGGGCCTTTCCCGAGGGGCCCTTTCCAGCCCCTCTGCCCAGGCTGGAGCTGCAGGGCTCGGGCTGAGCCCGGGGCAGGGCCCGGCCCTCGGCCTTGCTGAGCCCCAGCCCAGGGACCCAGCCCGTGCTGGCCCCTCTGCAGAGCTCCTGCCCTCCAACAGCCACGCTCCCACACGGCCTGGGCTTCCCCACGGACTGACTGAGGGGGCCCTCGATCCCCTCGTCCAGATCGTTGTTAAAGATATTAAACAGATATTTCCACACAGAGTAGCAATCAAAGCATCATTATTAAATCCAATTACGTAATTGGGATTATACCACAATAACACCGGTGAAAAATTAACGTTTTATCATTCTAAACTTGAAAAGAGATAATGTCCTCTTTATGGATAAGAAAGGAAAAGAGTTTAATCTGGTTCCTAAAAGAATCCTGTCTCAAGGGTGTACAACTGTTCCTGCATGGAAATAATTTCCCAGAGCCTCTCAGAGCCTGTGGGAAGCAGCTCATGGAGGGATGAGCCCAGGATCCATCTCCTGGTGTTTATCCAGACTCAGGAAAAGTGTGTCCATCTGAAGAGGCAGAGCAAGGACTGCTGCTGTTCCAGCGACCCCTCAGATCTCCAGGATGACTCTTATTTCCATCTCTAGTTTACGAAGTACTGCATGATAAAACAAACCTGGGAATATAAACGACTCAGTACTTTATTTCCCAGAAAATACATCCCACGCTTATTAGAGATTCCATCACCTACAAGGTGACAGCCCTTACCTGAAGTGGTCAATTCAGATTTGTGTTAACAACTCTGCTTCCACATTACCAGGGAGCCCTCAGGAATAAAAACCAACTGTGTTCCAGAGTAACAAATTATCTCCCTCCCTCTCAAACAGCAGGGAAACAGTTCTGGGAGATGGGAATGACTAAGACACCTCCTGAAGGATCATTAACTCTGAAATATAATGACAAGGGCTTGAATGTCAACATTCGTGATACCATTATCATCCTTTTCAAAAGAAACCTCCTGTTACATCCCCAACTCCTGCTCACGATGGTGACAGGATTTAGGCAGGTTAACTGAGGATTTGTGCCTGGAATGTTGGAGCTGGGAAACAGCAAAACAAGGTTGTTATTCCTACTTGTCTCCAAATCAGAGATAAACATGGTGGGTGGGTATCCCCCTCTCCTGCAAGCTGAAACACTTCTTAGGCACCACTCTGCCACAAAAAACAGCTTCCTCCAGTTTAAATTTCCCTTCTTCAGGAGCAAAAGTTCCCCACAATCCCAACCTCAGCCAAACAAACTCCTGATTTTGGACAACTCCTCCAGTATTCCAGCAAACTCCACAGCTAAAGGTAGGAGTTGTGCTGGAGGATCCAAATGATGCTGCTGGTGAGAATTATTGTTCTCATGGCAGATAACATGATTTTTTTATTACTAGGGGTTTAATAGGTTTATTATTGAGGGCTTAATGGGTTTATTATTCTGGGTTGGAAGTATTCCCAAGCCCCTCATTTGTGTCAAACAGCAAATCAAGTGTGGGTGGGAGTGTTAGATTGGATTTTGTACTTGTTTTGCAGGGAGATTACAATTTGTGCCCACAGGACAAAATTAACATCTCCCAGGTGCAGTCAGGGGCCACAAATATCTGAAATGTGCCTGACCTGTTGGTCATAAACCAAATATTTATAAATATTTTAAAGAGGGAACATCAGTTATCCATAAAAGTTTGGACTTTTCTTCTTTTCCTAAAGTTCAGGGAGGCTTTTCCTCTCTTTTGTTGCTTTTTGCCTTTCACTTTTAAAATTTTCTTAGAGGGCTGGAGCAGCTCTGCTGGGAGGAAAGGCTGGGAGAGCTGGGATTGTTCACCTGGAGAGGAGAAGCTCTGGGGTGACCAAATTGTGGCCTTGCAGGGCCTGAAGGAGCTACAGGAAAGATGGAGAGAGACTCTTGACAAGGGCTGGAGGGACAGGACACAGGGAATGGGTTCAGACTGCCAGAGGGCAGGGATTGATGGGATTTTGGGAAGGAATTGTTCCCTGGGAGGGTGGGCAGGCCCTGGCACAGGGTGCCCAGAGCAGCTGTGGCTGCCCCTGGATCCCTGGCAGTGCCCAAGGCCAGGCTGGACATTGGGGCTGGGAGCAGCCTGGGACAGTGGGAGGTGTCCCTGCTATGGCAGGGGTGGCACTGGATGGGCTTTGAGGTCCTTTTCAAACCATTTAGGATTCTTTGATTTTGGCTATATTGAAATTTCAAGGCAAATTCTACTTCTTTGAGACCCAAATGCACACACATCCTTTGGAAAAATCCTGCAGGTTTTGTGGATATCCTCCAGGAGCTTCATCATCCTACTGAATTCCCAGGTCATGGCAGCTTATCCTTCACTATCCTCAGTGCAGGATAAAGGAAACACCCTGTAAATGTTCAAACAGTGCCACATTTTTAGGCATTAGACAAGCCAGAAGAACCCTGGTTGATTATTTCTGTGCTCCCTGCTTATTCCAGTGCACATGGAGAGTTAATTCCAAACCCAGTTAAAGGTGAGTCCAAACAAAACTGTGCATAAATGCACATATAATATTTATAACATTTATAAATGAAAATAAATGAAAACTTAAAAGCTCATGGCTGCAAACCCATCACTGGATGGGCTGGTGAGCCTCCCACAAGAGTTAATCACATTTTAGCACTTCAAAACTTCAACCAGCCCAGCTTTCTTCAGGCTGGCACACAACCAAATTCTAACTTTAAAGACTTGGTTGTCCTTGAAGAATGATTCAAAACTGGGGGTTTTGATGAGTTTGTTTTTTGGCAATATGAGCAAGAGATGAAACCAATGCATTTGCACACTAGAAAAAAAAAAAAAAAACAAAACACCAAAACACCTTCCCAAAACAAAAACTTTCTAAAGCACAGATGGAATATCCTGTTTAAAATCTCCATGTTTAGCTGGGCTCCCAAATATTTCTCCAATGTCAATCCAATTTAAAGTTATTTTTGGAATTTCTCTTGACTTTGGGTTGGGAGGATCCTTAAAGCCCATCCAGTGCCACCCCCTGCCATGGCAGGGACACCTCCCACTGTCCCAGGCTGCTCCAAGTCCCATCCAGCCTGGCCTTGGGCACTGCCAGGGATGGGAATCAGGCATCAAAATCCTAAAATGGCATGAATTAGAGACATGAAATCACTGATTCAGAAGATTTAGTTGAGCATTAGGCAGAAAGAGATAATTGGGCCTAAAGACATCCCAAAATGTGAAGTGTCAGGAGACGAAACCAAGAATTCCTTTCATGGAAAATCCTTGGGCTTTCAACAACCAGTGCCACAAACGTGCTGATAACAAATATCAGTATTTCCATTGCCCTAAAGCACAAATATTATTTGGAGGACAAAGATGCAAATGAATGCACAAATATCATAAATTCTGGGAACAGGGAAGCCAAGAGCACAGCTTTTGAAATCCCTTTAGCTTAAGAGGGTGGCAAGGAGCTTTTTTAACCTCTTTGATCCATGTCCAAGCTGACCTAAGTTCAAGGAACAGTGGAAAAAGATGAGGGGAACTGTGGCTGCAGCCACTGCTGCCAAATATCCTCCAGGAATTCCCTGGTGCCAGCAGAAAGAGGGAATTCTATCTAGCACTGATGGTCTGGAATGGAAATAAATTTCCCAAATCTATGACCCCATCTCTTTCTCCTCAAGCCACAACTTTGGGCTTGAGACATCAATCTTGTGGTAAGAGGAATTCGCCTGTTAACAAACATGAAAATCCAACTAGCAGCACATGAAATTCTTTCTCTGACCAGCACCTCCATGAGGAGCTTGACAGAGACAGCACTGCAAGTCTTTAATAAAGTCCTTTCTATACTTCCTGAGGACAAATTCCATAATAAACGAAAGGAAATGATACCACCACGGTTCTCTCCCAGCGATCTGGAGATCATCCAACCACTTACAAGAAATGGAGTCTGAACTTTGTCTGCTTGGAGTTCACATTCTGATGCTCTGATTTTGGAGTCTGATTCTCTGCTTTTGGGGGCTGATTCTCTGATTTTGGGGTCTGATTAGCGTTTTTATGGATTCCGACTCTCAAATCCCAGCTGCTCCCGTTGGTTTTACATCCCTGAGATGAATTCAAGATCCACTGTTAGGCACTGGGTCATGCAGTGAGCAGGAGTCCTGGACTCACTCTGGGTATTTGAGATTTACTTCAGAGCCTGGGATTTTACTCTTCCCCAAAGGCTCAAGTCCTTTCCCTCCTGGACTGTGCTCTCCTGTTATTAAATCCCCCTTTTTTCCTGGTCTTATCCTATTTCCTCCACCTCTAATTTTAATTCCTTCCCCTCCTGGATTGTCCTCTCCTGCCATTAAATCTCCCTTTTTTCCTGGTCTTCTCCATTTTCTTCCACCTCTAATTTTCCTTCAAGTTGTCTTAAGGTCCAGGAAGCTTGGGAATTTAATTTCAGGGGCCTGTATTTTTAGCACAGACAAGGTGCAATCTGCAGAGCAGGTTTAGGGAAATCACACCCTTCACACAGAAAACAAGGCAGTGGGGATTTAGCAAAACTCAGATGCCTTTCTAGACTTTTCCACAAGATCCTGGATTGTAATAAAATAATGGAACACAGATGTTTTGGGATGGAAAGGACCTTAAAGCTCATCTCATTCCAAGCATTCCACAGGCATGGGCAGTAATTCTTCACCAGCATTTTAAGGAGTTTTCCTGCTTGTAGAAACACAGGATGAGCTGCTTGGGAGAGATCTCCAGAGGTCATTTAGTCCAACACAGCAAGCCTTACCCAACAGCTGTGAAATTTAAACCGGGCTTTAAATCCAGGGTTTATCACCTTATGAATTTATTAAACAAAAATAGGAGCCTGTAAGAATTCACTGATACCCACAGACAGAAAGCTCTGTTGGGAAATAATTACATTTCATCAGCATGCAGGAGGGCCAGTTCAGTACAACCAAAAAAATTCCTCCAAACTTTCCCATCTTTTCCAGTAGGAAGAATAACCCCATCCTAAAAACCAACTCTCTCAAAGCATTTCTTTTGTAATTTAAAACCAAGCAGGTGACAGAGGTATCACACATCCTACAAACTGCCCTCATTAGTAGAATTAATTTATCCTGTCTCCATTTTAGGGAAGATCCAAGGGCCAGTGATACTTGAGCACGTAATTCTTTATCCCTATTTTCCATCTAATTTATTCCCTGTTGTTATCTCCCCTTGATAGCAACACATTTGTGTTGGGGATTGCAGACAGTGCTGATCAGCAACACAAAAATACCCAACAACAGAATTATGGGGTTAGGTGAAACAATCTGGATATAAATAAAGCCCCACATGAATAAAAACTTCAGTCAAGTGATGTCTTTCCTCTCCTGGGCCCCATCAGCTCAACAGGTTCTCATTTAACCCCAGGCTGCTTTTTTAGAGTGTGAAACGAGCTGCTCAGGACTGTCTTCCCCTGCCCAAGGATGTGGACATGCCTGCAGATCAATATATTGATCCCTTTCCTAAATGCCGTTCCATCTTTTTTACCTCCCGTGCCCTGGGATCGATGGGAATGCAGTGTACAACAGATCATCCTGATGCCCCATCTCTTGCTGGCTTAGACTGCAAGAAAGTGCCTCAATTTCACTGCCAAGCTTCCAGCTGGAGCTTTTGGATTCCTGGGGACCCTTTGTGGAGACTCCCCCCTTTGTGCTCGTGCCTTGCTGGGGGATCCCCGGGATGAGAAGGGAAAGGAGCAGCAGGGAATCCAATCCACCTCTGACTGCCCCAATTTAGACAACACAGTGGAGAAGAAAAGGGATTGGAAACACATCCGCTCCACTGGCAGCATTATCCCGGCTGGCTTTTGTTCCTTTAATCTCCAGGAGGCTCCTGGAATGCCCACAGGCAGCACTCCTGTGCCAGGGCCTCCAGGAGCTCCAGCTGGCAGCAGAGCTGCTGCAGAGGGAGAGCACTTCCAAGTGTGGATATGGCCTGCCTGCATGGAACAGACCCTCCAAACCCTCCCTCTCCCACAGGAAAGCTCCCACTGCCCTCCTGCTGCATCTCCTTGGGAAACCACCCCCCAATATTACCAAAGTCCTCATGGGAATCCCTTTGGAAGCCCAGCTTTCCCAATGAAAACAAAGCAGAGCATGAAAGTCTCTCGTCTGTGCCAGGAGTTATTCCTGGGAGTGTCCAGATTCATTGTTTTATCCCCATAATTGCTTAGAATCCCCATCCCTGGCAGTGCCCAAGGCCAGGCTGGACACTGGGGCTTGGAGCAAGCTGGGATAGTGGAAGATGTCCCTGCCCCTGGCAGGGGTTGAATGGGATGAGATTTAAAATCCCTCCCAACCCAAACCAGTCTGGAATTCTGACAATGAGCCCAGGCATCTGATCCTGAGACCAAACCTCATGGTCAAAAATCCTGTGGGATCAAAATGGGCGAGCACTTTTCCATGTCCTTCCTCTCCAGCTCCTCTGCTCCCATGAGCAGCAGGGTCAGATCTTGGTTTTTAAGGTAAAAATCTCTGGCTGAATTATTTTGCCAGGTTAAAATGGGAAGATGGCATTCAAAAGGGAAAGGGACACCACAAAATCCATCATTTTATTCAAAATCCTCTGTATCGCTGCTTGCTCTGGTGGATTTTAGGTTTCTGTTTGAAATTAGTAAAAAACTTCCTGAAAAGCAGCTTTGTTAATCAGTGGGTGAATTCTTGGTAGGGAAAACACACGGCACAATAAGGATAATCTTCTTTTACCAGGCTATTCCCACCTAAAACAGGCCTTTATGTACATTTTAACCACATTAAAGCTTCCATACAAAATTGATTCCCATTAACACCTCTCCCATATCCGCTGTGGTTTTATCTGCAGTGAAGCACAACACACCAAAAGCTATTTCAGTTTTTAGAGGATATCCTCAAACAACACAGCTACACCCAAACTCTCATCACCATTATTTCAATAACCTCACTAGAGCCAGAAAAAAATTCCAAATGCCCCAATCTCTCTTTTTTATACCGTGGAATGGCATTTCCAATGGATATCTCTGCATCCACTTGCAGTTGTGAACATGAGACAGTAGAAATACACCCAGTATTTGGGCTCTAAAGAAAAAGCTTTCTCCATCCAGGGATAAACGGCACAGGAAATGACAGAAGCAGTTTCTGTCACTCCAAGCAGGAATAAACAATCCCAAGGCTTCAATAAATATTTTCATTTCCACACGACTTAGAAATTGCTCTAATTTAGAAGCCAGAGAGCTTCTTGTGGCAATAACTTGTTGTATTTTACCGTTCTGTCGGAGCTAAAAATAGACCCAAGCTCGTGTTTGAGAAGATGATTGAGCCTTGAGGGCCCCCAGCAAAGCACAAAACGGATTTGAAAGGTATTTGGGACTGATTGGAAATGTTCCACCCGTGCCTTTTAGGATGCAAAATGAAAAACAACCACACAGGAAAGTGAGGACAAAAAGCAGAGCAATAATTTAACCATTTATCAAAACTGATTTAATTGCACTGAGGGATCCCAACTTTGTCCAAGGCTCCAAACCAGCTCGGATGTCTTATTAAATAATAAAAGGATGGGAAGGAACATGATTATTATGGGTATTTGGGTTCCCATGGTACCCAAAATGTCCTGTTTTTCAGAAGCTTCTACTTAAGGAGCTCCTATTTTCTCTTGATATGGTTGCTACTAGAAAAAAAGGGCAGATTTTCCACCTAAATTCCTGAAAAATGCTTCCCAATTCCTCTTTTACCTACAGCTCCTGCTGGATCCAACCTTAGTGTAGCTGATATGAGACATTATATTCAATTTCTGGATTTAAAAACCCTGTAATTCAGATTTTCTTCTTTCACTTGAGTCAGGAAAAACAGACATTACCAAAAAAAAGTGATGTTTTCTTCAAGAGAGTGAATCCTCATCCAGAAGACCCCCATGTGTTAAAAAAAATTTACAGCTTCAAACCCTCCAATTAACACTACCCCCTATTTTTATGCCAGCTCACCAATTATTTCACTCAAGGGTTTAACTGATTTTCCCCTTAGTGGCCTTAAAATTTCCTCTAGGTGTGACAATTTCCTACACCTGGGCGTCACTTGCTCAGCACATTTGAATTCTATCTGAAAATAAATCATTTAAAAATATGGCAACACTGTTTTAACCCTGTAAATCTGTTATCAGCAAGTTTCCATTGTGGCATCTCTTAAAAACCAACTTTTAATGTGCTGTTTCTAAATGAAAAAGTGTTTTCAGTTATTTAGCACAGAGAAGAGAACAATTCCAATATTTTAAAGCCCCACGATGTGAATTCGTAGCCACAAATGGAGAGTTTGCATTTAAACCTGAGATATTCGGGTGGGGTTTTGTCTAAGGCAGGATTATTTTGTGCTTTTTCCTCAGCTTGGGTGACAAAATAAACGATTTTAGTGACTTACCCTTACTTGACCAACAAAAGCATTGGCTTCCTCTTCCTGCACAGAGAGGTTTTTGGGCAGAAACATGTCAAAAACAGGTCCGTTGTCGTTGACATCTGTCACCACGATATTGACAGTGGCAGTCGAGGTCTAGGCAGAAGAAGAACATTTTGAAGAAATTCTCTTTATTTTACAGCTTCCCAGGTGACAACCCTACTGTTATTTATTAGGCAGAATCACAGCTAAGCAGATTATCAATTTTTTAACATGTTTTTGTGAAAAAGGAAGCATTTCAAGAGTTTATTTGGGATTTTTAGAAGAACAAACAAGCTCAAGGCTGACTCATATGTTACAGATGGGACCGGGTGGGCTTTAAAGGTCACATAAAAACCATGGAATCACAGTTTGTGTTGGGAGGGACCCCAAATCCCACCCAGTGCCACCCCTGCCATGGCAGGGACCCCTTCCACTATCCCAGGCTGCTCCCAGCCCCAGTGTCCAGCCTGGCCTTGGGCACTGCCAGGGATCCAGGGGCAGCCACAGCTGCTCTGGGCACCCTGTGCCAGGGCCTGCCCACCCTCCCAGGGAACAATTCCTGCCCAAATTCCCATCCAGCTCTGCCCTCTGTCATTTTGAACCCATTCCCTGTGTCCTGTCCCTCCATCCCTTGTAAAGACTCTCTCTCCATCTCTCCTGGAAAGTGAATTCACAAATTTCTTAAAGAATTATGAAAAGTTGCCAAGGTTTGTAGAAGATGCTAAAAGAGGCACTGAAACAGCAAAAAAAAAGGTCTTTACAAATATTTGTTTAAATACCTCTGAAATTCCTTAAAGAAGTGGTTCCCCAAAATAGTGAGAGACACCTAATTCACAGCTGGTTTTCCATGGGTACTCCTCATGCAAATCCAACACAGGAAGGTTTAAAAACTGCTTTGTCTTGTTTAAAATGAGGCTTTTCTACAACAGAATCATCAAGCAGGGTTTGGAAAAGAATCCTAAAGCTACTCCTGGAAATTCAACCAGGGAAAAAACCATCTCAGCCTCCTATCAGGCATTTCCTATTCATTACTGAAGAAACCCTGCTTACTTCTCTTTTATAATAAACATAACTCAAACAAAAGATCCACAGCAGCAATTAATGTCTTTCTTAGGGGCCCTCAAATAGTTCTTACACAGATAATTCTTCCCTAAGCAATAATTGTAAAATTTACATCACCTCCACAAATCCTAAGGATGCCAGGCCCTGATAAATGTTATGGATGATAAATTTGAAGGAAATTCCACTTTGTTCTTATTTTATTTGTGCCTTGTCATTTAAATTGAAGTTGGGAATTGATGAGAGAATTGGAGAGGAAACATTCTTAGCTCTGATGTTGAACAAGTTTATTAATTTGGACAAACTCAAAGACAAACCTGTCATGTTGAGAGATAATTAGTTTGCAAATAATAAAATGGGAGGCAAAGCCCTTATTTGATCAAAAAAGAAATGGTAAATAATGCTGCTGATCTACACATCAGGATTTATTGATATTCATCTCAAGAAAACTATATTTGATTGCTGATAGCAGTAACAGTTTCATGATTCTCTTTTCAGATTTTCTTTTGTTCCATGAGAAGTTTGAAAGAAGTATCTCCCAGACCTCTCCACCTCTCCAAGCTATGAAGAGTAAATTGCCAGCTGGACTGCAAAGAAATTTTGGAGAAAGACCCTGAGGCAAAGGGAAGCATAATTCTGGAGCTTGTCAATAATTACACTAATGAGAAAAAATCCCAATAAGCCTGGAGATGAGACAAAGAGAAAAACTGTCAAAACACCAAAATAAAGCCCAAAGGGAAAGCTCCCAAAATGAAAAGTGCTCACTCATCCCAAAAGATAACAGGAAATATGAGTACTTCAGGGGGAAGAAGAGAAAATCACAGACATTGAAGTAACATCCTTGACAAACACATGGAATTGTTTAGGTTGGAAAAGCCCTCTAAGACCCAATTCTGGAGAATCCAGGATGGACCCACTGCTGGCCAAGGCAGAGATGGTGCTGATGCCTCTGGGATAACTGATTTGAGAAGGACAAAAAAGTCCTTGTGCGATTTTAATTGTGGCCAGAGCAGAGCAGGGTGAGGACATGTGAGAGAAGAGCTCTGCAGACCCCCGGGCAGAGCAGGAGGAGGGGCAGGAGCTGCTCCAGTGCCCCGAGATCCCGGGGGGAAGCCCATGGGAGGCAGCTGTGCCCTGCAGCCCATGGAGGGTGCAGAAATCCACCTGGAGCCCCTGGAGGAGCCCACACCAGAGCAGGGGGATACTGAGAGAGGTGGGAAGCCCACCCTGGAGCAGGAACTCGTGGATCCATGGAGAGAGAAGCCCATGCCAGAGCAGGTTTGCTGGCAGGACTTGTAACCTACGGGGACCCACGTTGGAGCAGACTGTTCCTGAAGGACTGACCCATGGAAGTGCATCCACACTGGGGCAGTTCATGAGGAGCTGCAGCCCGTGGGAAGGACTCAGGCTGGAGCAGCTCATGGAGAACTGTCCCACTATCTCATGGACCCCACGCTGGAGCAGGGGAGTGACCCCGACTCCTCTCCCTGAGGAGGAAACAACACGAGCAGCACAAACAACGTGAACTCCCATTCCCGTTTCCCTGTGCCACTGGAGGGATGGAGGGAGAGCCCAGGAAGGAGGGAGGGATGGTGGGAAGATGTTGTTAAGATTTGTTTCACTTCCCATTATCCTGCTCTGATTTTGTGGGTAATGAAATCAATCAATTTCCCCAAGTTGTTTTGCCCATGACAGTGTTTGCTGAGGGATCTCTCTCCGTCCTTATCTCAACTCCTGAGTCTTTCATTTTCCTTCCCTGTCCAGCTGAGGAGGGCAGGGATAGAGCAGCTTTGATGGCATCCAAGCAGGGTTAAACCACCACATCTAATTGAAAAAAAACCCTCAAAACAATAACAGCAAAAAACCCCCACACCACTAAAGTCTTTTTCCTTTGAATGCCTTTCAAATTTTGAAAAAAACAAGTAAATACAGCAAATAAAATCCAAAAGCTGACTTTAAATAGGTTTGACTCTAATAGCTGGTTTCATGTTGGATGGAAAGTGATCAGGTTGGATATGTTACCAGTTAAAATATGTTAATGGGATTTAAATGACATTGTACCTGCCTGGGGAATTAATTTTGGGATTTTAGGCAAACTGCAACAAGGCATCTGGTGACATCACTGGTTTTCCGTAGGCACTACTGGAATTGTTCACAAAAAGCAGAGCTGGATGACAACAGCAGGTGAACAACCTTGGGAAGCAGTGGTTTTGTAATTGTAGAAATCTTTTTTTTTTCCTAAAAAGACACTGTTGCTTCCTGATAAAAACTAGTTAAAAAGCAAAATTCCTCCATGAAATGGCACTGACTGCTGGGAGCAAACATCCGTGTCCTCAGAAGGGTTTGGCACAGCACCAGCCAGGAACTTTGAGTGAGTCCTGACCCTCCTCCAGGAGGAGCCTGTCAACCAGCAGGGAGTACATCCAGAAGAGCTGCAAATCAAGGGAATTGTGCAAAGACACAAGGAAGCCTGGCAAAGCAGTCACACCCACTGTTTCCTGGCAGGGAAAAGGCCTGGAGATTTAATGGCTTGGTTGAGCTGCCTTGTTTCATCCATTTGTTTGTAAAATGAAAGCCAAGGAGCTTATCCAGCCTTATTTGTAATCCTGGCAAGCCCAACTCTTAACCCTTTCCAGCTGCTGGCACCAGAAGCTTTGGTCAACTGAGTCCTGTTGCTGGACAACCTCAAGAAGAAAGGTGTCCCACCACTGACAGAAAATAGGAACTGCAGAAAGCAGCTACAGGCAGGTAAGGGACAGTGACAAAAACCCCAAACTAAGCAGAGGGAACACGTTCAAGCTACAGAGTGTGCCCATGTTTCACCCTGAGAACAACTCACACACAGCTGCAAAATTCCAGGGAGAAAAAAATCTGGTATGGAATAATAAGAGTGACGGAATCAATGAGGTTGGAAAAGACCTCCAAGATTATCAAGTCCAAGCTGTGACTGATCCTCATGCCAGAGCACTGAGTGCCACCTCCAGGCCTCCCTTGGACACCTCCAGGGATGGGCACTCCAAAGCTCCCTGGGCAGCCCCTGCCAGTGGGATTGAGGGAGGAAAGGAGATAAAGAGACAGCAGGGGGTGGATTTCTTAAAGTGGATTTTGTTGTTACAGCGAGTAACAAGAACTTCAAGAGGTGTTCAACAGCCCAGTCCAGGGACAACTCTAAAGGAGCCCTCCACGGTTTATTTGGGGTGGTTTCCCAGAGCTGAGCTTCAAACACCATATCTCAGCTCACATACAACTATTTTCTGCTAAGCAGCATGCCATGATTAACAGGATTTCCTTTCAAAACCCCAACTATCACCTTCGGAATGTTGGAATTAATCTGCTGGCCACTTAATCCTGGGGCAAAGCGAATGAGTCTCTCTCTAGATGAAAGGAAGAGGAAGGAGCTTTTCAGTCCCCCTTTTTTTACACCCCAGAGAGTATTTCAGGAGCATAACACAGCCTGAACCAACCTGCAAGTCTTTAATTTGCATCTTCGGATTTCCCAGCTGGAAGTTTCAGATCAAAACCACTGAACTCACAGCTGTGAGAGCAGTTCCCGAGGAACAAACCCACAAGTATTAAGATGAATTACCAAAAAAACTGTAACCGGATTTTTCATGGAAAAGGTGTAGACTTATTGTAATTATAATGTTATAATTACTCCTTGTTACCAGTGTGAGATGCTCCACCCAGGGGGAGGAACCAAGCATTCCCACTTGGATATAAACTGAGGTTTGGAACACCACAGGGGCACTACCCACTGGATTCCCAGAGGACAAGAGCTCCAGAATCACCCCTGGACCTCCAGAAAAGGACCAGACTTCACTACAGGATCACCACTTAGACAGCATCACAACCATCACCCCAACAGGACTGCAGTCACCATTTAATGGGACTGCTACCACCATCCTGCCCAACAGGGTGTCAGGTTGTATCCTGACTCTGTCACTTTAAACCAGTGTTTCTGCATTATTCCCTTTATCTTAATTTTCCTATTAAACTGCAATTCTGACTTGGGATCTCCCACTGGTTTGCTTTCAAACGAGTACATCTGTGAATACACAGAATCTTGCCTGTTAAAGAACGACCCAAAGCAGCAAACTCCCTTTGTCCGTGATCAAAGGCAGCGACACGCAGGCCTCACCCACAGCAACCGGAGGAGAGCTGTGCCAGATTTCAGACCCACAGCAACCAGAGGAGAGCTGTGCCAGGTTTCAGACCCACAGCAACCGGAGGAGAGCTGTGCCAGGTTTCAGACCCACAGCAACCAGAGGAGAGCTGTGCCAGGTTTCAGACCCTTTTGGTCAGGCCCCGCGAGCAGCACGCAGCCGTCGGAGCAGGGGAGGTGGCGGTGCCGCGGGGCTCGGGGACACTCACCCCGTCGGGTCTGCCGTCCGAGGCCGTGACGATGAGGATGTAGCGGTCGGTGCTCTCCCTGTCCAGGGGCTTTCCCAAGGCCAGCAGGCCAGAGCTGGGAACGAAACAAAACCAGGACACGTTACCAGGGCAGCTGGGAGGGGTCTGTGAGCACCTGAGCTCACACCACGGCTCCCCTTTGTGGGAGCTTTTAGCCTTTCTGTGGGTGAAGGCCAAGGAAAACCATGAGCTGATTCCTAATGCTCTCCACCTGGATACAGGAATAATCCCGGATCAAATATCAGCCTAGTGAGACTACAAAAGCTACAGCTGCACTGAACACAGCACCCTGATTTATCCCTGCTGGACTGGTGTCTGAGCACAGCCCTTTCCCCTCAGCTCCCACACTCCCTGGACTGACAAGTTCCAAGTCTATTTTCCAAGGCTTTCCCACTTACCTCTGAGAGAGATTAAAAACTTGTTGAGGATCTCCGTTCTGAATGAGGTATTTGATGGGGTCACCCTCTCTATCGAAAGCCTTTGGGGAAGGAAAAAAGAGGATAAAATTCAGTCACTGGCAAAGGTTTCTTCTCTTCCCTTCCATGTAGAACCTGGGGAATTCAGTTTTTGGAACATTTCCCACGGGGATGACACCAATCCCTGTTTCTAAGGCAACTCTGGTAATTGATGGGCTACTCAAGATAAAGCTGGAGCACATCAGAACTCTTAAGCTGCGCAGAAATGACAATATCCTGAATACAGGATAACAATTACTACTAATTATTAGTAATTATCTAATTAGCAAATTACAGCTACATCCAGCAGCATGAGTATGAAATTCAGGCTTTAATAATTTACTTCTATTTTTCCGCAGCTCCACACTGATTGGACTGAACTTTTGGTTTCCTTTCTTCCCATTCTTCATTTCCACTTCTTATCCAGATCCTTCTTTCTGTTTACCAGAATCCCAGTCTTTGCCTGATGCTCCTCTGAGCTCCAACTGCAGAGCTTGCCCTCCACAATGATTTGCTTTTTGGGGGTGAAGATCAGGGCAAGACCTTTAAGAACAGACTTTAACAGCACCAAAATGAGGATATTCCACCTATCAGGTAGCAAAAAACCTTTCAAAAGTTGAATAAACTACTTTTGATGTCTTTCCTGGGGCCACTTGAGGCTAGAAGAGGTCGACCCTGCTCCTGTCAGGTTGTTGCTGTAGACAACAATTGAGGGCTGCATAGCTTTGAGCTGACCACCTAAAAAGCAGTTTTTGAGAAAAAAAACCCAAGAAAAAGAACAAAAAATTCAACTTAAAGACCCCCCAAAATTCAGAGCAGAAGCACAAACCATTTCAGAGTGCAGGCAGAGCAGGGAATACGGCAAGAAAACAACTTGGCTTAGCCAAATATAAAACAGGGACTAAGTTAGATGGAAAGGATCAGCACAAAGAAAGAGCAAGAAAAACTGGATGGGGTCAAAGTCAAGAGAAAGTCAAGGCAAAATCAGAAGAGAAACAGGTGAGAGCACAAAGAATAACAAAGAAATGTTTAAGCTACAGAAGGAACCTGAGGAGTCGTTTGAAAAGCAGAAGGGATGATGTTGAGAAGGTCAGAGAGGTAAAACTGCCCCTGTTCCAGCTCCAAACTAAATTAACCGGGGCACAACTCCAGCTGAGAGCTGGGCAAGAGTCAGGCAGAGAAGATGTCCATGAACAGAGCATCTTTAAATCCGCTGCTGCAATTCCAGCCTGGTGAAGTCCATCCTGGTGTATAAAAGGGCTGGAGCCATCTCAAAGCCATCAGAGGGTTTTTTGGGCACTCCCAGAGAACAAAAATGCTGGAGGGCAAGCACAAGGTGCATCCTTCATGGAGGAATGAGCTAGGAAATCAGGGACCAGGTAGGTAGAGCACAGTTCCCAGAAACCCCCAAATATCCAAATTATTTCTAAGTCCCCTGCGATGCCAATACGCAGATGGACAACACAGAGCTAAATTTCTCTAGAACAAAAGGATGCTGAAGCAATTTAATCTGATTTTCCAACAGGTCTCCTGAGCAGGGCAGAAACTGTGGCTTAATAAAGGAGCTGAGCCATGGTGAAGGCTTTTCCCACTGCTTGGTGGGACACTTTCCCAAAGGAGTTCCGACAACACCGTCTCCAAATGGAAGCTGGGATTAAGCAAGAATTAAACAATCATCAAAATGCAGGCCAGGCAGCAGTGGGCAGTGTCAGTCCTGACTCAGCTCTGCAGGCTGTGTGCAGCTCCTCCAGCACCGACCAGCATTCCCATCCACAACACCAACGCCAGACCGGGAAACTGGGAAATCCTTTGTAAATTCCATGGGTGGCACTGAGTGTCGGGAGCTGTGGGTGGGATTTGGATCTCCTTGGCCTGAAGCTATGAACAGCCAGGGTCTGAGCCAAGAACACAAAATGCTACAAACACCAGAGGCAGCAAATGCCAGGAGCTGGTGTCTCTGAGGACTGGCCTTGATCCTAAATCACCAGAATCCCGTGGTTGCTCCTGTCTTTAGCCCTTTGTCCTCCTTTTCCCTTCCCTGCAGGGCATCCTGCCCTCCCTTCACATTAAGTCATCTCAGGGGTATCATTATGGTCTGCACTCGCTCATAACAAGCCAGGGGGCTTTCAGAAAGCCAGAAAATCAAAGACTGGCTGTAGTTGATTTCATTTTCTCCTTATCCCCACAGAAAATCCACCTTCAATCAACATGCTTAAAAAAAAAAAGGGGGGGTGAAAGTAAATCATTGACTTAAAAACTCCTGCTTTCTTTAAAATCAAAAACCAGGAAGTTCTTATATATACAAGAAAACCACTGAAGGCAAGGGAGAAGAACAACCTATTCCTGATTTTTCCAGATCAATGGCATAGAGTGACTCCATAAATTACACACAACAATTCCATGTTAGCTCCTTGTTCAGCACATAACTGGACCCTGCAAACGGCCCAATTTGTTCTGCAGGCTCCCAGAAAAAATGACAGTATTTGCATATTTTAATTAATAATGGCTGGCAGAACATGAAGCCATAAACGCCTCCCAGGCATGCAATAAACTCTGAGGTTTATTTACAAATTAATGCAGTGGAGATCGTTTAATATTGCATTAATCTCAAATGTTGTTAATTAAAACACCAGTCAAGACCAACTGGGTGCGTTAGAAAATAAATAAGGGGATAAGAAAGCAATAAAACCCTCCATCATCAGCATAAGAAATTTTAATGGACAAGAAGAAAGTGAATTTTATTTTTCCGAAGTCTAAAGGGCAAATTTAAAGCAGCTGCATTTGCATTGTTACTGACCCTAATGTTTTGCAGATCTTCAGATTTGATAATGTGGGAATACTTGAAAAATTTTGCTGTCTCTCTCCAGGATTTTGTAACCCTCCTGCTGGATGCAGAACTACCAAATTATTACTTAGAGAGAGCCATAAAAGTATAATTTCTTAATCTGCACCAGCATGAACACTGATTGGATTGGTAAGACTCAGGAAAAGAAACATCAGGGTGAAAATTTCCACAGGAAAACACTTGTTCAATATTTGAGGCCTGGTGATATTCCTTATATTCGATGGAACACAGCCAATACCTTAAGGCACTGCAAGAATTCCACAAAAACCAAACGGAGATGACTAATTGGGATCTTTCTGTTGCCTGGAAAATGCAGCACAGGATTTCAGAAG
Source organism: Daphoenositta chrysoptera (assembly GCA_013397915.1). Taxonomy (NCBI): domain Eukaryota; kingdom Metazoa; phylum Chordata; class Aves; order Passeriformes; genus Daphoenositta; species Daphoenositta chrysoptera. The sequence continues at coordinate 83,667 of VZRO01006216.1, forward strand.
CTTAAATATTCAGTTTATGAATGTTTAAAATGTCCTGGTGGATTTTACACAGCAGGGAATAAAGGGAGATGAAAACAGAAATATGCTGCACCTCAGGAGAAGTCCTTTAACACAGGTGGGGGGTTTAATGCAGGATGAGGGAGCTGGACTTGGGTTGGAAGGGACCTCAAAGTCCATCCAGTGCCCCCCCTGCCATAGCAGGGACACCTCCCACTGTCCCAGGCTGCTCCCAGCCCCAGTGTCCAGCCTGGCCTTGGGCACTGCCAGGGATCCAGGGGCAGCCACAGCTGCTCTGGGCACCCGGTGCCAGGGCCTGCCCACCCTCCCAGGGAACAATTCCTTCCCAATATCCCATCCAGCCCTGCCCTCTGGCACTGGGAAGCCATTCCCTGTGTCCTGGCACTCCAGGCTCTTGTAAAGAGTCTCTCTCCATCTTCCACATTTCAGGTTCAAGACTACCAGACGTGCAAGAGATCCAGTCCTGGACTAACCACCAAAGCTAAAGCCAAGTATATTTGGGATTTAACAATCAAGTATTTTTCATAAAACCCAGGATCCCTGAGGCTGGAAAAGCCCTCCCAGCCCATGGAGCCCACCCTGTGCCCAATGCCCACCTTGTCCCCAGCCCAGAGCACTGAGTGCCACCTCCAGCCCTTCCTGGGACACCTCCAGGGATGGGCACTCCAAAGCTCCCTGGGCAGCCCCTGCCAAGGCCTGAGCACCCTTTCCATGCAGAAATTCCTGCTGCTGCCCACCCTGAGCCTCCCCTGGCCCAGCCTGAGGCCGTTTCCCCGTGTCCTGGCCCTGTTCCCTGGGAGCAGAGCCCGACCCCCCTGGCTGCCCCCTCCTGCCAGGGACTTGTGCAGAGCCACAAGGGCCCCCCTGAGCCTCCTTTTCTCCAGCCTGAGCCCCTTCCCAGCTCCCTCAGCTCTCCTGGGGCTCCAGCCCCTTCCCAGCCCCATTCCCTGCCCTGGACACGCTCCAGCCCCTCCAGGGCTCTCTGGCCGGGAGGGCCCAGAACTGGACACAGCCCTCGAGGTCCCTCAGCAGGGCCAGCCCAGAACGGGCTGTTTGGGGTTTAGTGAAACATTAAAGCAGATTGTTCCATTGGAGCTTCACTTTCCAACCACATTTAAATCCTGTCAAATCCTTCAATACTAAAACCTGCCAAGAGCTTTTCTGCCTCCACAGATCCCTCAGGCCCTCAGCCGCAGACTCCAGCACCTGTCAGGGAAACACAAATGTTCCTGTTCCTCAGCACGCTCCTGGCTCCTGTTCCTCTTTGGGCCTTCCAAGCCCAAGTGTCTCCCACTGGGGAGGAGAAGGCTCCTGAACAGCCTGGCCCTTCCCCTCCTCCCTCCCTGCAGGCCCCACAGCCGTGCCAGGAGTTAATTGGCAGCACTGAGCTAAATGAGCCATCCTCCCTCAGCACAGGTGACTGTAGCAGCTTAACCAGCTGGAATAATCCCACTCTTTCAGCAGGAACCCATTTTAGCAGGAGCCTTCCCATCCACCTGCTTCAGTGAGTTAATTAGAGCTCCTTTATTTCACTGCTGCTAAACACAGCATTAAGTAAGTTCTTGATCCCTCAAAATAAAAAAGCCTCAATAAAGAGTTGCCATTTATCTCCCTGTTTTGCACAGCTGGTTTTTGGGCAGAACAAAACACACTAAATAAGGAAAAGTAAATAAGTGAAGAGAAAAAGGATTTTTTAACTATTTAGACAACAAGGGGAGGTGTGGTCCTGGTGCCTGAGGGTGAGGGAGGTTCCTGCTTTGGGGCCTGGCCAGAGGTTGTTGCATGATCCCTGATCCCAGTGCACAAGGTCCCCCTGCTGCTGGGCCTGGCAGTGCTGGGACCTCTGCTCTCCCTCAGCCTGTTGTTACACACACGAAGGGAAAGAAATATCTTCAGGCATTTTTCGAGAATGACAGGCTAGGGAAGGCAAATTGCCAAAAGTCTTGCTGAAATTCCCCATGAATGAGGTGCTCAAGCTCCTCTGATCCGCTGGCAAATATAGAGAGAGATTTTAACACAAGAAATCACAGGCCTGTCAAGTTTTCAGCCACTCATGGAAGTTGTTTCTAACGTCATTATCACAGAATCTCAGAATCCCAGAATGGTTTGGGGTGGAAGAGACTTTGAAGATCCAAAATTCCACCCCCTGCCATGGGCAGGGACACCTTCCACTGTCCCAGGCTGTCCCAAGCCCCGTCCAACCTGGCCTTGGACACTTCAGGGATCCAGGGGCAGCCACAGCTTCTCTGGGCAGGGCTATTTGCAGCCTGTAGCACCTTTTGCTATATTTAAATTAAAAACAAAGAAATTACAGAAATAGCCAAGTGAGGCCTTTTTCTCTGCATATAAAAGGGGCTGTCGATTAGAACGAAATAATTCTCAATCCCTACAAACTGCCCCTTTTCCCCCTGGATGCAAGGACTGGCTTGTGCATGGCACGGAGCCAGAGGGCAGGAAGGTGGAGAAGGTTCCAGCAGGGCAGGGAGTGCCAGGGAAGGCTCTGTACCTGCAGGTTTAACAGCACGGCTCCGACCCTCATGGCCTCGCTGACCTCCAGGCTGTACATCAGCTGCGGGAAGCGCGGGGGGCTCTGGTTGTTGGGAGGCAGCACCTCGATGTACACGGTGGTGATGGAGCTCCTGCAGTGCAAGGGGGAAAAAACCAGTCAAAACCAGTCAAAAGCAGTCAGAAGAAATAAATCCAACCCGCAACGGCTGCTTTACACACTCTGTGTTCCCGAGCTCTAACAGCCTCCCTCTGCTCCTCTGAAAGCTTCAGGACGTATTTTGCCTTCTGGATCAAAAGGAAAACGGGGTGACTCAAGAACAGGAAAAAAAGCTCAATAATTTCCCCCAAAGCAGCTCAAAGTGGGGTTTCTTCAAAAATAGAGCAGTGCACGCTCCACAAACAAACAGCTCCCAGTCACTGTCTCCTCTGCGAGAGCAGCAGCAATCCCGAGCTGGGACCTGCTCCTGCCACGCACAGCAGCCACCCCTGGAGCATCCCTGCTGTCAGGCAGTTTGCTTCCTTTCCTTGGGAAAGAGGGAGCAGGGAATGTTGGCAGAGAGGATAATGCTGGGAGCAGAAATGCACACAACTCTGGGAGGCTGCTGTGATGCTGTGGGTCAAAAATCCCCATCTCAGAGCAGTGGCAATGCAGGACCCTACAAATCCTTGCACTGAATCCCTGTCCCAAACAGACTGCCAACAGCATTCCAGGTGGAATACTGAAGGATCTTTGGGACACTGGCACTGCAGACTCTGCACAGACCATCCTGTAAACCCACTGGATATCTAACTACTCCAACTTGAGAAAGGGAGCCAGGAGTCCCCCTGGAATTGGGAGATTTAAAATCCAACTCAAAGGGATCTTCCTCTTGTCTTCTTGCTCTGTTATCCCACCTGTCTTCCCTCCTGGATGTCAGCACAGCATCCCCACCCCAGAACCAACCCCTGAAACCAGCAAGTGCTGTGCTGCAGGTGTAGCTTTTCCCCTCATAAATCCTTGGACAAAGTTGATAAATCTCAGGTTTTAGGGCTGCAGGAAAGAAACCAAAGGGATTTGTCCCAGTTCTTTTGGAGGTGGGGCGGGAAGAGGGAGAGAAAAGAAAATAATGAACCTAGAGAGCTGCTTCTCACAAGCCAAGCAAACTCCAGAGCTTTTTTAGAGGGTCCTACCTGAAATTACCAGACATTTGCAGTTGAAACAGCTGCTGTGATAACTGAGAGAGCTCCTTTAATATGAAAGGAACGTAGAGAAAGGATAAGGAATTGCCGTCCAGAAGGACAAATCCCACCCCCAGGGAAGCGCTGCAGGGACTCTGCCCCTCAGGGCACGTCCACACACACAGTGACAGAATTCAGAGCCAGGACAAGGGGAATGGCTTCAAAATGAGAGAGGGCAGGGATAGATGGGAAATTGGGAAGGAATTGTTCCCTGTGAGGGTGGGCAGGCCCTGGCACAGGGTGCCCAGAGCAGCTGTGGCTGCCCCTGGATCCCTGGCAGTGCCCAAGGCCAGGCTGGACATTGGGGCTGGGAGCAGCCTGGGACAGTGGGAGGTGTCCCTGCCCTGGGACTGGATGGCTTTAAGGTCCCTCCAACCCAAACCACTCTGGGATTCTAGGAATAGTAAGCAAATTTTCTGCAATTATTTAAGGCAAAATCACAGAAGTAAAGCACGAATTGTCTGCAAACTGAAAGCAGTCTAATATTAAATGGCTTTTTCTGCAATTCCAATCCGTTTTTTATTAACACTTTGCATTTTTCCCTCATGCCTTTTGTGTGGGTTATAGCCCAGTTAAGGAGCTGGCAAATTCTCCTCTGGCATGGGAAGGGGAAGGAGATGGAGCTGAGCCAAGCACTGCAGTTGGTGTTTTCAGGTGAATACACAGCACAGCATTTGGGAACTGCAGAGAGCTCCCAAAATCACTTCAGGATGGAAAAAACAGCTTTTGTGCCACACCAGCTGATTGAAAGCCAACTGCATCCCCATCTCTGCTTAAATTATCTCCACATGGAATCATGGAATGGTTTGGGTTGGAAGGGACCTTAAACTCATCCAGTGCCACCCCTGCCATGGCAGGGACACCTCCCACTGTCCCAGGCTGCTCCAAGCCCCTCCAGCCTGGCCTTGGGCACTGCCAGGGATCCAGGGGCAGCCACAGCTGCTCTGGGCAATTATAAAATCTATGATGAATGGATTTCTATCCATGTGGACCAACCCACCTCGACTTGATCCAGCAGGTCCCTGTATCACCAAGTGACATGGCTCCCATGCCCAGGAATCTGAGGGATTGTGAAAAGCTTAAGGTCTGACCTGCAATTGTTTGATTTTACAAATGCTGTCTTTTTTTTTTTCCAAAAATAGAAATTGTTGTGCTTCAATATAGGAATGGGCTGTGCGGGGAAGTGGTGAAATCTCCAGACCTGGAAGGTTTCAAGAAACAACTGGATGTGGAATTTGCTGTGGTTTAGTTGACAAGGTTGAACTTGATGATCACAGAGGTCTTTTCCAACCTTAATGATTCAATGATACCTCGATTACTTACATTAATAACTATAATTAACAACACTTAAACCCCAGATTTGGCCAGTTTGCCCACATTTTTAAATGTCATTCCATGCAAAAAAAAGAAAAAAAACCAAACCAAAACCTCCACAGAATTCCAATTTAAATTTGTGTTTCCAAAGGCTGCACAGCTACAGTTCCTGAGCCAGGTTCAGTGGCTGGGTTTTGCTTTGTGCATAAGCAAGGGGATGACTGAAATCCAGCCACCTTCCAGGTGACTTTGGTTATCCTGGCAGAGTTTTCCACTTCTTTTTTGCCATGAAGACATTTTCAAGCGAGGAAGCACAGGCTCCTCACATGCATCCTCAGAAATCCATGTTTTTAGACAGCACAAAGATTTCTGCAGCACAAAAGGAGCTTATGGCAATCAGAGCTGTCATGTGGGGCCACACCATGGGGATCTCAGACTCTCTGAAGGGGAATTACTGATTTTTGGCCTTCACACTGAAGTATTACACAAAATAAATGTGTAATTATCCTCAATCTTCTCCTCAGCACTACCAGCAGCCTACTACCAGCTCGAGAGGGCTTATCAAAAAAACTGCCAGGAGGAAAAGGAGAGTGAAATTCAACCAGGAGACTGCTACCAGATGCTAATTTTATGAACAACTTAACAAGCTGAATGGACAGTAATTACAAAAGATGTGCACAATAGCAGGAGCTGCTTTCTTGGAGACATGATAGAAGCAGCAGGTCCTGAGGAAAATCCAGTTACTGAAATCCCACTCTTGTGTTTTCTTTCCTTCTCACATTTCCCATTTTAAGAAGAGGTTTTCACTTTACAGCTGTGGGAGATTTAAATGCTGGAACCTCCTGTTCCTCCCTGTCATGCTCTTTGGACAAGGAGGTTGTCACATTATCAATACCAGGCCCATGAACACGAGAGATATTTTTCCCCCCCCACACCTTCATGCAATGACATTTTGGCACAACTGCCACATTTAGAACACAAACTCCACAGAAACAGGTAAGCAGGGCTTGACACTTTGCTGCTTTTTGAACATAGAGATCATAGAATGGTTTGGGTTAAAGGAGACCTTAAAGATGATGTTGTTCCACTCCCTGCCTAAACCCTAAATTTGCAGCCTGCTCTTCTGTATTAGCTGGGGTACAAAAGAGATAATTGTGCCCTTAGGAGTTCTGGTCTTAGTGGGGACACTGCACACCCTACACCTGGAGAGGGTCTCCAGCTCAGCAACCCCTTTCTTTGGCATCCTTTTTGCATTTTCTGAAGAAAAAGCATCTCCCTTTTCACTTGCTTTCTTCTTTCCATCCCTTCACCTCAATGAATCAATGGACACGCACAGAGACAGCACAACTGGGAACTTTTAAATAACAGACCATGGCAAAACAATGAAATCACGAAAACCCAGTGCTGTAAGGAGATTACATCCAAAAATGGACCCCAAGATGGACAACGAGTCACAAGTTCCCAACACCTTTATATGTTTGGTTCATTTGCATATCAGCATAAATTTGCCAATTAAAACTTTAGCTAATGATGTAATTTCTTCCATTTCTCCACCTCTCTAGAGGCCCTAGTTTACACCTTTTGGGCCTAGGACAATCTGAGTGTCCTTGAATAACAAGCTCGGAACAGAAGTTAACAAGCTACAAGAAACTTCAGAGTTACAACTAGGCAATACAGGATTTGAAGAATATAAAAGCTAAAACCTAAGGCATCATTGTGATGCCTTTTCCTGGTCTTAAAATTCAGAGCCAAGCACGGTTAGAGGGGAAGAAGGGTTTTTCCCTGGGTATTCATTGCAGCCCCTCAGGTGCAGCCCAGCCAGGGGCAGTGCCCCAGAGCACACGGAATGCCACCCACGGGCACTCGGGATCACATCCTGGGCCTCACAAATGAGCACATCCAGCAAAGATTCCCCAGGGAGAGGCTCCAGGGAACCCCCGGCCCCTTCCCCTGGCTGGGCCCAGCTCAGGGTACAGGATGTGTTCTGGAGAGGCCCTTGGTGCCTGGGGCTCTCTGACCCCTCACTGCCAGCCTGCCAAGGGCTGCGGGCTCTGGGCTTCACTAAATATTGGGTCTGAGAATGTGGGCTGGAAGCACTGAGAATGTAGAAAAAGTGTATAAAGGGGTATAAAAGAAAAGGCAAAAAATCATCATGGCATCAATTGCCACTTTCTCAGAACGGAGGCATGGAACTGGATCCCAGCACCGATCACAGACACAGGGCCGTGGCCCAGGTGTTCCTGCTGCTGTGCTGGAATGACGAGGTTCGTTAGTAGGTGCATTAATTACCTTCTCTGCGCCGGGGGGGCACTGTCAGACGCCCTGACCGTGAGGGCGTAGGAGCGCCCCACCTCCAGCACCACCCCCGGGGCGATGGTGACCAGGCCCGTCCGCTCGTTGATGGCGAAGTGTCCCTGGTCCCCAGCCAGGATTTCGTACACGATCTGCCCGTTGGCTCCCTCGTCTGCGTCCACGGCCGTCAGCTGCAAGGCAAAACCACGGATCAGCACGGGGACACTGCCACGGGGACACTGCCACGGGGACACGGCCACGGGGACACGGCCACGGGGACACGGCCATGGGGACACTGCCACGGGGACACTGCCACAGGGACACGGCCACGGGGAC
>VZRO01006216.1:91883-103936 GCA_013397915.1 Daphoenositta chrysoptera
TGCCACGGGCTCTGGGAAGAGGAGAGGGGAACTCGAGCGTCTGGAACACGCGCAGGAATTTCTAAGCACTGCACAGCAAAGGTACAGCTGAAATGCAGGGTAAAATAGGTGTAAAAACATCATGGAGCAGAGAGTAACTGAGAAAAACCTCAGGAAGAATTCCCTGCAGGAATCCTCAAGTGAGGAGGAAAAAGAAGAGATACAGCTTCTTCAGAGGTCTCTGCCTTGGCTGTCCTGGTGCAAACACTCCTGCCCTGGGGCAGCAGGGGTGAAGGATGGGAGGGTGGGATGTCAGCAGCGATGGAAAACCTCGGCACTGACTGCGAGGCCAGGGCAGGATCAACAGCCACTCCCTGAGGCAAGGCCAGCCACGGCAGCAGCCTCAGCTTCTGCCCCTGGGCCACTCTTGTCACCCTGTGACACCCAGAGTCAGGGACAGACACTCACCGATGGCCCTGCCATGCTTCCATAGAAAATCGTCTATCGCTCAATGCAGCATCATACCAACTTCAGCAGCTCAGAGCACCACCCAAAGCTGCCAAACCAGCACCCAAAGCTGCCAAAAAACACCTAAAGCTGCCAAACAACACCCAAAGCTGCCAAAAAACACCCACAGCTGACAAACCAACACCCAAAGCTGCCAAACCATCACCTAAAAGTGGAAACCAGCACCCAAAGCTGCCGAACAACCACCCAAAGCTGCCAAACCACCACCCAAAACTTCTAAATTGCCACTTAAAACTGCCAAACCCCCAGCTAAAAATGCCAAACCAGCACCTAGAACTGCCAAAGAAACACTTAAAAGTGCCAAAACATCACCTACAACTGCAAACCACCACCTAAACCACCAAATTATCACCTACAGCTGCCAGTCACCACCTGGAACTGTCAAAACACCTTTGCCCAAGGACGGCTGAAGAACCAGAAGAGCAGAAGCCAAACCTTATCACCAAAACAAGAATGGACCCCAAAGCTGCAATATCTGAGTTAATCCCATTTGCATACAATGTTAAGCACCAAGGGGAAGATGGGAATCTCAGAATCCTGGAATGGTTTGGGTTGGAAGGGACCTAAAAGCTCATCCAGTTCCATGGGCAGGGGCACGTTCCACTAGATCAGGCTTCTCAGAGGCCCATCCAACCTGGCCTTGGACATTTCCAGGGAAAAACTCAGGGATCTAATTGCTCTCTAAGATAATCTTGATCCTTTATGCACAGAGGCTCAGTGAAATACAAAATTTCACGTAGCAATAAATATTCTTTAAACTAAGAACTAAGCCCACATCTCCTATGGCATTTTGGGACACATTGTATAGTGAATATGGGATAAATCCTTGAAATGCCCCAAAAGTCATGGAACAGAGGTCATCTCCTCTTAGAAATTTAAAAACCAAATTAATATTTGTGTGGGGTTTTTTTTTTTACCCACCTCATTCTGTATTTTCTTTTGGAATTCTGAAGAAGCCCGCCTATGAAAACTGCAATTAATCACTCATTCTATAGCTTTGATACATACCTGGGTGTGTTAATTAACCTTGCAGAGAATAATTATCCACCCAAGTGACAGAGCTGTAAAAACCTTGTCTGCTGAAATTCAAATGTAACACACACACACAAAAAAAAGATAAATAAAGCCTTTATGCAAAATAAGAGGTCCTAAGGATTTAATGGCAGGATTTGGAACCAGGCCAGGTTTTACTGTGACGACATGAAAAAAGGAAAATTAATTGACTACACAAGCACAGAGATTAGGCAGGTTAATTAAATCTACAAATACGGAATGCTTGGAAAGATAAGTGATTTGAAAAACATTTTGGGGGCAAAACCAGGAATCAAACCTGGGATTAAACAGAATTAACGTTTGACTGCTGCCATAAGATTTGATTCCAAAAAACCCATCTCCAGCTGTCCCAGCCCGATAGAGCTCCATAGTTAACAAGATTTGAGAAACACGGGCTAAAACATACAGGGAGAAGAACAAAACATGGTTTTCTTTTAGTCTCCTAAGAAATTCTGCATCCATCAGGATCAGCTCCATTGCATTGACATTTAATGTCCTAAAAGTTTGGGAAAATACATGTGGATTCTGCTGCAGCAAAATGTGTGTTTGTTGGGAGGAAAAGGAGGTTTAAGAGTGGTTTTCCTAGGAGGAAAAGGAGATTTATATGTGGTTTAGTTGGGGGAAAAAGCAGATTTAGGAGGGGTTTTCTTGGGAGGAGAAGGAGATTTAGGAGTGGTTTTCTTGGGAAGAAAAGGAAATTTAGAAGTGGTTTAGTTGGGGGGAAAAGGAGATTTAGAAGTGGTTTTCTGGAGGAAAAGGAGATTTAAGAGTGGTTTTCTGGAGGAAAAGGATGACCTTAAGCTTACAAAGACACATCTTGGTCATGATATAAACCCTGCTCAGACTCACTTCATAACTGGACAAAACTGGGCTTCAGTGTTTGATTTGGAACTTTTTCACAGCAACATTTGTGGTCACCTGGCCCTGGACAGATGAAGTGAGGAGCAACCTTCCCAGCAGCCTTCAACAGATTCAGCCTGATGGGAAAATTCCAGGATTGTTATGGAGATATTCCTGAACTTGAGCCAACCACACATAATGATCTCTGAGTAGGTTAAAATACTTTTTCATTATCTCCTTCAGACGTTTCATCAAGTCTCAATCCATTATTTTTCCTTGAGTCTGCAGGGACACTGAGCAATGCAAACACAGCCCAGTTTTGTTTTCTCTCTCTGCTAATCAGGTTTGCTTTGGAGATGGAAATTAATTACCTAGCGGGCAGAAGGCAAAGGGTAGCAAATAAACACGTAAATAAAACATGAAGTGGGCTTTGGAGATGACTTTTATGAGGATTTTTTTAGGAAAAAGTTCAGGAGTGCTCAGGCACTGAACAGGTCACAGCCCCAAGGCTGCTCAAGGACAACGTTCCCAGGGATGCCCAGGGTGGGGTTGTTGGGGTGTCTGAGCAGGGCCAGGAGTTGGATCCCTGATCCCTGTGGGTCCCTTCCAGCCCTGGATATTCCATGATTTTAAGTTCCCTCTAGACTGACCTGCTGTTTTATGGCATAACACAGGTTTAAGAGCTGTAAATCAAGAACTTGTGCCAAGCTGGGGCAGGACCTCTAAAAACTACCTTGCACTGGTGCTATCAGACAAAATTGTTTCAGTGGGGAACAGGGCCCTGATCCCCTGTGTATTTTATTCTCCATTTCCAATCAGGGAGTTATTTAATTGTTTTTGGAAGAGAGCCCTTGAATGTGGGGCATGCCACTGCACCAGGAAATTGGGGAGAAATTAAGATACAGGGATAAATTGAGATAAGTTATTTTGGTGAGTAAGAAGAGCAAAACAGGGATTGTTCAGCCTGGGGAAGAAAAGCTTCAGGGTGACCTAATTGTGACCTTCCAGGACCTGAAGGAGCTGACAGGAAAGATGGAGAGAGACTCTTTACAAGGGATGGAGGGACAGGACACAGGGAATGGCGTCCCACTGCCAGAGGGCAGGGCTGGATGGGATATTGGGAAGGAATTGCTCCCTGGGAGGGTGGGCAGGCCCTGGCACAGGGTGCCCAGAGCAGCTGTGGCTGCCCCTGGATCCCTGGCAGTGCCCAAGGCCAGGCTGGACACTGGGGCTGGGAGCAGCCTGGGACAGTGGGAGGTGTCCCTGCCATGGCAGAAGATTGGAATTGGATGATCTTTAAGGTCTTTTCTAACACAAACCATTCCATGATAAGGATTTTGGGCTGCTGCACTATTTGGGAGGTTGCTCTATCTTTAGACACAAAATACCCATTTTATTTATATTTTTATATATATAAAGGCTTTATAAAGACTTTCTCAAAGTCCGTACTGACCTTTCTTTCCCATTTTTTGAACCCTGGTTCAGTGATTTTGAGGGTACTCATCTTGTTCTCTGCATGAGGAGCAAACTCACCTTGTACCCCACCCCTCCCTTTGGGATCCTCTGCTGGAAGAGGATGCTGAGCTCTGACAGTTCCCAGAGGAAAAGCAGTTCATAAAAGCACTTTGTGTGATCAGAGAAAGCAGGTTTGAAAAAGAACACTGACCTCAGAGAGTCTGGACAGTCTAAAACCATTTATAATAATCAGACTGATTTTCAGCCTCTTGGCTTTTATTATCCTTAGGGTCATATTCTTATATTTCTTATCTTTTTTTCCAGAGTGCAGTTGCATGAAAATGTACAAATAACATGGACAAATTACCCCTGTTTGTGCTTTCTCATTGCCCCATTTTGTGGGACATGGTTTTGATTTTACTCCTAAAAAAAGCACCAAAACATAATAGTTTTTAAGTTACTTGTGTTTGCTGTCTGGTACACTCTTAAAAAAAAAAAGAAATTCAAAAATTCTTTGGTTCTGCTTGAAAATAACCACAAAGAGCAGGAAAATATATTAATTAAAAGCAGAATTCAATTTCCCCCTATTTTTTCCTTTCTGCCTGGATGGTTAGACCAAGGAATTTCCCTTCTTTCCCTGTCAGCTTTCAGAGAAGTGAGAAAAACAGGTTTCATTTTTATTTCGGTTGTCTCCTCTCAGTACTTGTGAAATCGTCTCAGGCCTTAGTTGAGGAGAGTTAAATTTAAAAGTCTGTATATTTTGTTCCTTTCAGTCTGAAAATTTCTCACGTGAGTTTTTCTTCTCCTTTCACAGGTATTTTATTGCGCTCCCCAAGAGTTTCTCAATTGAGCAATCTGTCCTTTAAAACAGTTAAATAATAACTGTCACTAAAAAGGTTATTAATAGTAAACCTAGTAAAGTACTTAATTCCATCTTTTTTATGTTATTATATTTTTGCTGCCCAGTTTTCCACTGCTGTGACACAGATACTGAAATGAGTTACACATCCACGGGAGGAGTTTGCAGCAGTGGTGCAATAAAATTTAATCTCAGTGATTTAAATCCACTGTTTTTCTTTAGACACCTCTCCTTTTTCCATTCAGGATGCAGGGAACAGGAAATATTGAGCAGGAAAATGAGAGACCTGGGAAGGGACAGAGGGTGGCAAAAAGTATTATTTGCCTAAATCTCAGCCCATGAGGAGATTTTTTTTTTTGTATTTTGTCTTTACAGGAAAACTTGTGGACTGGCCTTAAATATAACTCATGGAATCATGGAATGGTTTGGGTTGGATGGTTTGGGTTAAAGCCCATCCAGTGGTTTGGGTTTGGGTTAAAGCCCATCCAGTCCCACACCTTCCATAGGTTGCTCCAGCCTGTCCTTGGGCACTGCCAGGGATCCAGGGGCAGCCACAGCTGCTCTGGGCACCCTGTGCCAGGGCCTGCCCACCCTCCCACGGAACAATTCCTGCCCAAAATCCCATCCATCCCTGCCCTCTGGCAGTGGAAGCCATTCCCTGTGTCCTGTCCCTCCATCCCTTGTCCCCAGTCCCTCTCCAGCTCTCCTGGAGCCCCTTTAGGCCCTGGAAGGGGCTCTGAGCTCTCCCTGGAGCCTTCTCCTCTCCAGGTGAACAATCCCAGCTCTCCCAGCCTTTCCTCCCAGCAGAGCTGCTCCATCCCTCTGATCATCCTGGAGCCTCCTCTGGACTCTCTCCAAGAGCTCCAAATCCTTCCTGTGCTGGGCCCTCTTTATTTCTGGCATCATCACCAGTCCACTGAAATCCTAAGACCTAACCCTTAGCTTTCTTTTTTTAAAGCCAAGTCATTGATAAACTGAGATCTTCTGGCAGTGTGGGATGAGTTGAAAAACAACCTCTCTCCCAAACAAGCCAGGATTTTCTACCTTCCCTCTCTGACTGGATTATAAACCCAGAAATCCTGGAAGTAGCCACGTGCTGACTGTGCGGGCAGAAGCACGGATTTGGGAAAACCTCACTCAGAATTGAAATTTTTTAGCAGAGGTGAGCTAAAGGCCCAACTTCCCCATTATTCCTTTCCCAAATAGCCTGCTCTGGCTCAATGTTCCCAAGAAATGTGTCCTCCTGCTCTTTGAATGCCTCCAGAATCAGAACATGTTTGCAGCTGCAACACCAGGATGTGTTTGAGAGCTGGAGAGCAGCACATTCCCTCCGAGCACAGAAACACTTCAGCAGCTTCAGACAAGCCCAGGAGCTGCTCTGCTTCATCCCAGGTATCCTTAACACACCTCAGGCAGCTCAGAGCATCCTCAAGGCCAACTCCGAGTAGAAAACATTCTTTTTACCCAGCAGAAATCTCATTTAGCAACATTTTCTGCCTCACGCTACCCTGGCTCCTTCAGGACAACAGGATTTGGAGTCTTGTTTTCACACAGCCTTGAAGGAATTTAATTGTGCTTCAGATTTTTCTCCTCAAGTCTTGCTGGAAATGCCCCTGTGGCTCGCCCTCGGGATGGTGTTAAAGCACATGTAGCCCAAATTGATGAGGGGACAAAATAACATGAAGGAAGAGCTGATGATGCAAAGGCACAAGCACAGCTCAAGATGGGACAGGAAGGGCACTGAGCCCTCTCCTCATCACTGCCACCCTCAAATTGATTCCTGATTATGGTTCAGAAAATGGCATTTTATCCTTAAGTCAGCTGATTAATTTGATTTTTCCAATATTCCCACTGCCTTCAAGCACTCTGGAATGCCACCAATGGCATCTTGTCTTCTCATCCATCTGGATTGGCAGCACTCAGAGCAGGGCTGAGATCTTGGAAGAATTACCCAAAAAAAGCCTTTTTCCATTAGTTTCAATGCCAACAGGATTCACCTCCAGTCCTGCACTATAACATAAATCAGTGCTGGCAAAATTTAATTGAAACTGCTTCTCTCTGGGCCCATGTTCAACCCATTTTTCATTGCTCATTTGCTCTACAAACAAACTTGTACAAACCAGCAGGTTTTCTGGCATGGGAGAACATCCCTGCTTATGTCCTACTCCACTTCCTGCCTCTTCTCCCAAAATGTTTTATCTCAGTGTCCCACTAATAAAAGAGAATTTTTTTTTTCTTTTGAGATTTTTCAGTTGAGAATCACAGAATCACAGAATCACTGGGCTGGAAGAGACCTCCAAGACCATCAAGTCCAACCCATGCCCCAAGCCCACCTCAGCTAAACCATGGCACTGAGTGCCACATCCAATATTTTTTTAAACACATCCAGGGATGGTGACTCCACCACCTCCCCAGCCAGACCATTCCAGAACTTTATCACTCTGTCAGTAAAAAGCTTTCTCCTAACATCCAGCCTAAATTTCCCTTGGCACAGCTCCAGCCACTCTGTCCCAGCCCGTGGCACTGCAGGGCTTGCTGTGGCCAGAGTGCAGGACGGGCCACTTGGACTTGTTAAACCTCACCCTGTGGGACTCTGCCCATCCCTCCAACCATACAGAGGTAATAAAAGCCCTGAAATTACCTTAATAACGCCTTCCCCAGGCCTCATGTCCGTATAGATCTTGACATTGTAGGAAATGTTGGAGAAGGTTGGGGTATTATCATTGGCATCGATCACCAGGATGTTGACAGTCACGGGGACACTCTCCTGGACTCCATCAGAGGCTGTCATCTTCAGAGGGACAAAAAAAGCAGGACAAGGAATGTGTTTTAATGGTGTGTCCTCAATGCAATTCCAAGAGAAATACAATTCCAGTAGGAGAAAACACAGCCTGACAACCCAAAATCAGCATTTTCTCTCTGTGTTTACAATTACAGGAGGATTCCGTAGAGCCTGAGCCTGCCTTTGCAAGACTCGGGGCAAAAGCAAAGCAATCCCATCCAAACCTTTCCACTGTAGAAGTGAGAGGGAATAACTAGGAATTTCCCAGGGATGGGGCTGGGACAGGAGCTGTTGAGTCCATGGGGTCTCACCTGGGCATCACCACGTGCAGGAGCTCTGTTAAACCTCCCAGACAACATTTGGAGGTGGGAATTACAAAGCTGGGGGCTCTTCTTATTCCACAGAGAAGATCTGAGCTCTCCTTTCCAATGCCAAATGGACAGAAAATAAGGAGACACAGACTGGGAACCCCTGCAGACAGACTGGGTTTGCCCACAGCCCATTTCCAAATCCCTGTAGGGCTGCTAAGGGATTCAGTCCCAGCCTGAGGGAATATTAAATCCATTTCAGCTTTTTTTCCCTCTTTTTTTTTTCCTTCAATACTGCTGGCTGTGCTTTCTGTCAGCCTATTTTTTTTTTTTTTTTTATTTGGGACAGAAATAAAGCAAAAAGCCCAAGACAAGGCTCATGTTTCAGGGATGAGGGGAAAAAGGCAATGAGAAAAGAAAGGCCAGGAATAAAAAAGAGGGCTCAGATCCTGGATGGGATGAGGAGCAGACACCAATCCTGGGGCCATGAAGGTGCTGGCAGGGGGATCTAAAATGCTGCTCTCAACCCACTCGTCCTTCACTGCTCTCCTTCTTCTGGGCCATTTAAAATCTTCCAAGGATGCTGGGATTGATCCTTTCCCCCCACTTGCTCTGAGCAGTGCCTGGAGGGTTTTCCAAGGGCGCTGAACTCACGGAGAAGGTGTAGAGCTGCTGGACCTCCCTGTCCACGGGCTGCAGCAGGGTGAGGTAGCGGGTGATGCCACTCTGAGTCACAGTGAAAAACGTGGTGTAGTCGTTCAGGAAGAGATGCAGCTGCGGGTCCTTGGTCTTTCAACAGCATCAGGGGAAAAAAGAGCATTTTATTATAAATTCAGAGGTACATTAAGTCTCCAATTACTCGCTGCAAGTGCTCGTTTTAGTTGAAACCTAAATAAGCACAAATGCTGTGGCTATAGGTCTACAAAACTGTAAAAAACATGTAAAAAACCTCACTGCTGGCCTAAAAATCTAATCTTCTTGATGAAAAACATATTAAAAAAACCACTAGAGTAAGAAAATCCAATTGTAAACAAATACCTGCATTGGTTTTAAGTAAGTGCCTTTTTCCCCCCCCATTAAACAGTAATTTTTAAGCCAGACACAACTTAATATAAGAAAACAGATTCCAGCATTTCTCGTCATATTAAAACCCAAACAAAGCTGAACTTGATTAACAGAGCAATAAAACAGCTGGGTTGGTGCACTGAACAAAGAGAATGATGTGTGGTGAATGTAGCACAAAATAGAGGCAGCTCAGGGGGTCTCTTTAGGTCTCCAAAAGAATCCAAATGTACCGATGCAGAGTTAGGAACTCTCAGTTGGTGGGGGGAAAACATCATAAATGAACTGAAAAGTAACATTTTAAGGTAAAGAGGGGGAAAAAAGGCATTGTAAATTTACTCACAGCTTCTTGAGGACTTGGGTCACTCCTGATTTCCACCTCTTTTGAGGTGTTTTTGAGTTATTTAACTGATCAGACCTTACATGAATTAAATCTTCAAACAAACTACATCATCTTTTGTTGCCCAGAGTATTCCAAGTTTTCTGTGCCCGTGTGCATAATCTGGTTAATTTAACCTGACTTCATGTGCTGCTCTCACTCATGAGTTACAGAGTTCATTTGTGTTGTTAGGGGAATGCAAATTCCAGAAAACTGCAAAAGGCTGGGAGACAAGTCCTGCTTTAAATTGCCCCCAGGAATGTGGAGATGAGGGACCAGAGGAGTGGTACCAGGGATGACAAAAAATCCAGGATTTTACCAGATCCTTCCCAACGCCATTCCACAAATCCCAGCCCTACAGCGGAGGACATAGGGAGAACCAGCTGAATTCCAGAAACAATCCCAAAAGGAGAAAAGCTGAATTCAGCAAATACCCAAAGGAGCATTACTTCTCTGAACACTTTGTGAATCCAAAGCTCTTCTGGAAGGTTCACTCCATCAATGCCATTCCTGGAGGGCTAAAACCCTTGAGAGCACAGGACAGGTCCCCAACCCCCAGGCAACCCTGACCTGCACCAGGTGGCACCAGGACAGAGCAGCACGACACCAAGACAAGGAGAAACTGCTTTTAGTGAGCCCAAATAAAGCCCCACAAGCAAAGATCCCACTATTTAAATGAGAAAACATTCCAGGAAGCCGTGGGAAAGAATTATCTAAGTGTTCCACACCAGTGGTTCCTCAGTGCCTAAAGCTTTGCTGCAACTGCAGCTCCCAGGAAAATGAAAATTCATTTAACAGCCAGCAATGCAAACAGCAACCTCTTCATTCCAGGAAAACTTAGGGAAGATAATTGCCCATAATTGTTCACTTTGTAGACATTATAAAGTCAGTTAAGAATTTAATTTACAAAACCCCCAGTTAGTTTTGCAGTTCTTGCTTTCACATCCTTTTGAACACTAATAAACAGCATTTTTTTTCCTAATTTATTCCAGAGAAAAACCAATGATGAAGATGCCAAACCCTCCTGGAGCAATGTGTCCTATTCCTTTGCTATCCTTGTCTTAGAAATGTTCTCCTAACGTGGAAGGGAAATTGCCTTTCCAGCAATCAATGCCTATTTGAGCACCTCCCAGGCATGTCACAGCCACAGAGCAATTTATTCCCTTCGTCTGGAAAGGTATTGTTATGCTTGGACATTATTACCAGGAATATTTGACATTATTAGCAAGGATCCTGAACATTATTATCCCATTTTACACTGCAGGAAAAGTCAGCTTGACTTAACTGAACATTTCACGTGAGAGAAAACAACCCCAGCTACATTGCCAACACAATTCCCAAAACCTGAATTTTTAAAGTTATTTTATTTTGGGGCCTGGAGTTCATCATGGTGATTTCTGGTGACATAACTGGGTCTCTGATAAACTGTTTAACATGGAATTTTAAGTAGAAAATGATCACAATCCACACAAAAGGGTTCACATGCAACCTGCAAGGAGCACTTCAGTTCAAACCTGAGGTACTTTTTAATTTTAAAAAGCACTTTTGTAATACTCAGGATGCCTTTGAAGACTTGTGATTATTTAATGAACGTTAAGCAATCACAAGGTATGACTTCATCCCCTAAATTGGGTTCAATGTGTTTCAAAGGTTCTTTGCAGGTTTCACAAGCCAAGGGACAGTCCCAGCCTCAAACACCATCAGGGCAGAGAGAAATGAGGGAAAAAAGAGGGAATTAAAGGAAGAAATCCCACAATTAAACCAAAACAAAGGGTTTTGCACACATAACACCCAATACCTACAGGGAAGGCACCTGGTGGGACCTGCAAAGGAAAACACAAAATGAAGACAAGTGAGGAAACACAATCCTGGGACTGAGGGACAGCAGAACATTTGGGGAACTCATGGGCACAGACAAAAAACCGCAAAAAACGAGACACACAAAACCCTGTACTCAATAAACAAAGCCTGGGCTCGAGTGTGTTCTGCTTGAAAAAACTCTGGAAAAGTTCCTGCATGGATGTGAATGTTCCATTCCTTCTGCTCCTCAAATCCCACCAGCGGTTACAACTCAGCCCAAAGCAGTTTTCTAAAACTGATGAAGATGAAACCAAAATTCCTGGTGATAACTGTGATATTGCCAAGAATGAGCAGACAAGGATATTTATTCTGTGTGTGTTTCAATACCTGTCCTAGGTTACAATGCAAGATGTGCCCAAAAACATGTATTCTGTTACCATCCTCACAAGCTGATAACCAGGTGGGCAGTGCTCGTTATCTCCCACCACGGCTCATCCCTGATAACTCCCTCGGGGAGCCCTCTCTGTTAATGGGCAATCAAGGACCCACCACGTGACTCATGGAATTAAATCACCCCTGCTGCTCTTGATGCCTTGAGAGGCTCCCTAGAAAGAGAGACTGGACAGGAATAAGGGAATAAAGGGAGGTGTTTAATTGAAAGGCCTTCACAGGTACACCCTGGGAGGCCAAGGGCTCCAGGCTGGACCCCAAGATGGACCCCGAGTCATGAGTTCCCCACAACTTTATAGGTTTGGTTCATTTGCATATCAGCATAAATTTGCTAATTAAAACTTTAGTTAATGCTGTAATTTCCCCGAGCTCACCCCCCTTCCAAGATGTTGGTTTACACATATTCAGGCCTGGGACAGCCTGGGTGTCCCTGGAGAGCAGGCCTGGAGAGCCTTTGTTATGTCTAGAGAACAGAAGTCAGCAGGCTACAAGAAACTTCAGTTACACACCAGGCAGTACAGGATTTGAAAAATATGAAAGTTAAAACCTGAGGCATCA